>JAEANM010011539.1:0-15219 GCA_017656035.1 Myanophis thanlyinensis | reverse complement strand
ATAATAGATGAATATGTGATTGAGCTTATTTCTGTATGGAGAAGTGATAATTCGGGATCTTGCTGCTCTCAAAAAAAAGATATATTGTTTGGTGTTTGTTTGTTTTGTTTGTTGTTGAAAATTCAATAAAATTTTTACAGAAAAAATAAAAAAGATTGAGGGCCTGTGCTATAAAGTTATCCTATAAACAGTTAAACTATTTCTACAGTTTGTCTTTATTAAAGATTGATATTGAACAATTGATTTATTTTTTTATTCCTACGCATTTTTTTTCTTTTACTTATGTCTACCAACTTTTTGTTATTGTTACACACTCTTTGGAATGTTAACTAACTAATCAAGAAGACTCTCAAATATATGTTATATTGAAAAGGGTAATCGGAACCCTTTCTGATGACATTTTACCATATGTATACAGAATATCAGCAGTTTGAACTTAGGAAAGCTAATGACATTGGAAAGAAAAGAAAGGTGGGCAAAGAAAATTGCTGAAGTGGAAAAACTGAATCTGAAAACTAAATTTATCCAGGGGAAAGAAGCCAGACAACGCATTGCTAAAATCGGGAATAAACAACAGAGGGGAATGTCCTGTTTCTCTGCCCTCTTCAATAATATGTTTTGAATGTGCATTCAAAAGTAGAAAGATACTAAGCATAGTAGAGGTTTGGTTTCACATTTTAGTAATCTTTTGAACTGTGATTCCTAATTTTATATGGATATATAGCTTCTACAGGTAGAAAATAAGTTTCAAACACATGAATAAAAGACTAGCAGTTAGGAGATGCTTAGATTGCCTTTTGTAGACTTTTCAAGTATCATGCTGAGAAAATCTACCAGCACCTAAGTTATGAATATGAGCTCTTAAATAAGCATGCTAATGAAGAGAAAGGGAAATTCAGGACTAAACAATGAAAATGTTTAAAGGTAAAGGTTCCCTTCACATATACGTGCTAGTAGTTCCCAAATCTAGGGGGCAGTGCTCATCTTCATTTCTAAGCCAAAGAGCCAGCGCTGTCTGATGACGATTCCATGGTCATGACTACATGCCAAAGGCACACAGAGCACTGTTACCTTCTGACCAGAGTTGTCCCTATTTTGCTACTTGCATTTTTACATGCTTTTAAACTGCTTGGTTGGCTGGGGCAAGTAACGGGAGATCACTCTGTTACGCGGGGCTAGGGATTCAAACCACCAAATTGCCAACATTTCTGATCAACAGACTCAGGATCTTAGCTACTAAGCCATCACATACCGTTAAAAATGTTTACATTGCAGCTAATAATTACCATATAAGCATGCCCAAACTCAGGACAAATCTTGGTCTGATATGTATTTGGATTACCTATTCTAAAATTTGGTAATTCCTGGTTCTGATTTAATAAGAATTTAAATTTATTACATGTCTTTTAAACTGCAGACTCATAGATATGTGATGCAAATATATATCCTAGATATAGACAGACAAAAAACCCCTACTAAATATTTTCATGATTGAATAATAACTTCATTTTATACATTTTAACTAGGAACTAGGAATACATTTAACTAGGAAGATAGAAAAATATTGGAATTATGAAGTAAATAAAAACTAGAGCATAAGAAGAACATACTGAACATTTCCAAATGAGGGTGATTAACTACAAAAAAGTCACTAGAAAACGTTTTGGAAGGATAGCTTCTTTTGAAATATGGTATATGAAGAAGATACTTCACCGGTCACCAGTATTATGATTGTACAGTGAAAAAGAAAGCATTCTTGCACATTTATCCAAAACCTTTTCATCCCATCCATGGAAATTTAATCAAATATTTATTTTACCTCAGCAAGTTGAATATGAATCTTGAACAGAGAAAATGTAGATAGATTATGAGTTTCAGCAACAGGACAATGTACATAGCTCCTCAAAATTCCTTTCAGTCTTCAAAATATGCACTCAGATAGGTGAACACAAAACTGAAAATTTGCTGCTGTTAAATGTGATGCAAAGTAATAACTATTTTTGTCTAGTTTAGATGAATATGGAACATACATGGAACATAAAATAGCAAGAATTTTCAAAATATTTTGATATCTAAATCTACTTAATAAATAGAAAAAATACATTAAATTTTCATTCTTCAGAAAGTGGCAAAGGTTTACCACTCAGTATTTTCTGAAACTGTCAATGTCCATTGAGCTCATACAATCTAATAGACTAAATATTTATCAAGATTTAGCTTAGAATACAGCCTGTTGTTTGGTTCATCCACTCAACTTAGTCATCTTGACTGAAGGATGACTCAGTTATCTGCCTCTATAATGAAGCTACAATATCATAACTAATCCATTGCAAAGAGAAGCCTGAAATTAGTTCAGAATGATTGGTCTTTAAAGTAGCATTTTGTCTGAGTAAATGAAAGAATTCAGTCAAGTAGGCTTTATTGTCATTTCAACAATATACAGTACAGTATATAGTGAAATGAAACAACGTTTCTCCAGGACCAATATCAGACAACATAAATAAAAAAAAGAGAAGAAAAAAGCAGGACACAGAGCTACACATAACTCTAAAACTAAAAACTTAGAACAAAACTATAAATATACTAGTATGTATAGTTTCAGTTTCTTTGTGTTGAGGAGTCTGATGGCTTGTGGAAATAAACTGTTACACAGTCTGGATGTGTGGGCCCGAATGCTTCTGTACCTCTTTCCAGATGGCAGAAGAGTGTGTATTGGGGTGGGTGGGGGTCAGCTACAATGTTTCTGGCTTAACAGATATAGTGTGTGGTGTAAATGTCCATGACAAAGGGAAGAGCAACCCCAATGATCTTCTCCCCCATCTTCACTATAGGGTCTTGCAATCCAAAATGGTGCAATTCCCAAACCAGGTGGTGATTTAGCTACTCAGGATCCCTTTGGTCCCTCTGTAAAAGGTTGTGAGGAAGTGTGGTGGAAGCTGTGCCTTCCTCAGTTTCCTCAGAAAGTAAAGATGCTGCTGGTCCTTCCTTGCTATGGAACCAGTATTGAGGGGCCAAGTGAGATTCTCCACCAGGTGAACACCAAGAAATTCAGTGCTCTCTACAATCTCCACAGAGGAGCCGTTGATGTTCAGTGGGGAGTGGTCATGTTGCATCTTCCTGACGTCAATAACCATCTCTTTTATTTTGTTTATATTCAGAGGTTAACTGTATCTGAAGGCAGAACAGGCAAGAAATCCTCTTTTACAGATAACCTCTCTATCCTGTCAGAGTTGAAGAAGCTTCTTGGATGAGAAGCGAAACATCTTCAAAAGAAAAAAAAGAAAGTCCAGTTGCCCCCTGAAAAAGCATCTTTGGGACAACGATGACCTGACTGAGAATTTCTATAGACGTCTCTTGCACACATTCTAGGATGTGTGGAGTCAACAGAGATTGGTAATCTGCATGACTCAATTTGTCCTATCTGCTTCCATGCAATAACAGAAGATGCAAAACAGAACATCTTCCAAAATTATACACCAGAGCTCAAATGAGGAAGAGAGGGGAATATTCACTAGGTTGGAATGTGAAAGAAATTGGTGCTTGGCACAGATCGAAGCATAAAGCTATCTTGTTGCTTTGACACAGTAAGAATAGATTGTGTGCCAACATTTTTTGCATGAATGTAGTTTATTCCTATCTTATGAATTGGAGAAAAACATTGGCATTGCAGTGTGGATTAATGCTTTGTATCATAAGGGCTTGCAAAGATTTCAGACAGCTAACTGCATTGGCTCAGTGTCTAGCAATAGCAGTCAAATAAATGTGGAAAATCCATAAAACTGCTTACAGGGAAGTTGATATGGAATAAGGCCTTTGCTACACCTTTATTTTCAAGCAACAGTCAATGAAGTTTAGCTTATTGTGAATGCTCTAAATGGGAGGATGCCCTTGAAAGTCACCAAGAAATTGAAGTGCATTCAGAATGCAACAACCAGACTTCTGTTAGATGATTCTGATTAAGAGTATGTAATGTCTGCTAAACTGAACTGACTCCCAATAGAATTCAAGGTACTTATTATTTTATATAAATCCACAAATGATTTGAGTCCTATATACTAATCAACTATTTGTTTGTTTGCTTTAATTACAATTCTAGGCAGTTAGCAGAGTATAGATAATTAGGGTGAAGACAAATCAAACACATAACAATAAAAGTGCTAAAATATTAGAGAAACAACAAAACCTGTTGCACAGATTAAACATAAATCAGAAAGCAGGCCAGAAACTATCCTGTTCAGTGAACTGGAAAAGGCTTTAAGGCTCCCTGAAAATGATTTGGATTACATGAATTTCAAGAGAAATGTGTTCCAAATGATGGGACAGTCACAGAAAAACTTGCATTCAAATTTTTTTCAGAACATTGCATTCCATGAGCTGGAAGTTGACTGTATGTGCTGGCCTTGAAAGACAATCTGGAACTCAGAAGACTTTGAAGGACCTTTAGTCTTCTTCTTCACTGGTACCCAAGAGAGAGAAAATATTGCTTTTTCCCATAATAGCTTTTGGACTTAGACTTTTGGACTTTTTTTAATGCTGACTTTATTTTATTCTTTGTTTTTTTTTTCAATTTTATTAAATTTGCTATGATTTCTCATAGTAGACTTTGGGACACTTACAAAATCCAACACATAGTAAAACAGTTTAAAAAATAAACAAAATAAGACAGACTAAAATAATACAACCACAATACTACAGATATGCCAGGAGTATCCTCAAACATATTAACTCCAGATCCTTGAGGCAGGTTTTAAGCTTTCTGAATTTCAGAAAAGGAAGGTGCTATTCCAAATTATACTGCTCAGGCAGAAACAATTGAAGATAGATTATTGCCCAAATCACTAGCCTTATCTATAAATGTCATGAACAACTGTATGAAGACCAGCACATTGAATTATAGTCATTGTAAGCAATCCATCTTGCATAGCAGAGGTGAAACACGGGCAAAGTGACTTTTACTGCTGTATTTGAACCTACTGTTGCTTTCAGATGGTCTTCAAGGTCAGTTCCATGTAAATCACATTACAGCAGTCCAATTGTGAGGTAACACCAGGGTGTTAGCAACCATTTGAAGGACTCCTAATCAAGGAAAGAGCACAATTGGCACAAAAGATAAACATGTGTAACCTTTATAATCTGGAGAGGAGTTGATTATCTTAATGTTTTTATATCTGATTCATCTGCATGAGGGATTGGTTTAGATCATTCAAATAGAAGAGTCCCCTGAAATAACTATAAACATCCATTAATTCCTGATTACTTTAATTATCCTTAATACTATATTTATGTCCACAACATAAAATGATCTTTCAAAATCAGAATTCTTAGTTTTCAAACTAAGAATTGGTTGTAGAGAACTGTTTTAATAATTATGTTTGGTCAATCTAGTGTATTCTTTATAAAAAGGACATTGGAGATAGTTTCGTGTGCCATGTATTTCAGATCATTTGGGTTTTAAATAATTGAACTTTAACTATATTGATTCCCATCCCATTCTGTTATTTGCTAGTCAGATTCATAGCTGCCTCAACATCTTCTCTCAGTCACTTAAGACAGTCTTTCTTATCTTAACTGATGTACCCAATTATAAAAGTAAGATAACTCTATTATTAAGAAGAAGCTTAATATAATACATCAAACTATAAATAACCTTAAAGGACTCTTCTACACAGAGCTGTACTTAACATATGCTTTATTAAGTAGAGTTTATAAATTATACATCCTTTCTCTTCAATTTGCAGCATTTCTATCCCACAGTAAAAGCATTTCTATCTCACAATAATATAATGTCAAACCAATAAAAATAGCCCTCCGAACAGAAGGCACTATATCTTCCATAGATATTGCATTTAACTTCCCTTTACCACTGTAAATTTTAATTGCCTTGAAAATGTTCAATAATGCACATATTCCAGTCTATTTTCTAGCTTCAGAGTATCTTCACATGGAATATTTTTAATAGCTTGAAAATGCTATTTGTCTTTTCAAAGGTACAACATCTTCTTAAAATATTTGTCCATTAAGCTTTGGGTATCAACAAATAAAAATATATAATTTTCAAAATGATAATGTGACTTCTGAATAGTCTAGTTCCTTGCACACATGTTCTGCGTAGGTTTGATTTTACTTGGTTTAGCAAGAGTGCATTTTAATTTGCACTGATTATGTTGCTTAAAAGAGAAGCTGCCAGTTGAAGCATTTGTTACTGCTGACTATATTTCCTTTGAAATCCTACCTATGTAATAGACTAAATTAGCTGCCACTTAATGCCAGTCTGGAGGCACTCACGGCTGCTATATTGGCACAGCATGTTCGTAAACATTCTGACGCTGACAGAACAAGAGCTAATTATGGAAATGTTAATAATGCATTAACTATGGATGGCTAGATAGGTGGGTGAAATGAAAAGTTTAGTTTTCTTGTGCATAAGACTCCCTTATGTAAAGCCTAGGAAATGGCATGTTGGGTATGAAATAGGGGATAATTTTACATCAGGACTGTCTAGTTCCTCAACATTCAAGCCAAGTTTTAAAAAAGGGGGAGGGGCTGTAGACAGAATTTCTATGAAGGGCAACAAATCCACACACTATAAGCTGTTGAGATCAAAAGGGAAGAAAAGTGTTCATGTAAAAAAGGAGCAGAATTGCCTGTACAGAAAGCTTGCTTTCATAGATTTCACCCACTCTGTTTTTGATATTGCTTCCATATTCAGTAAGGCCAGCAGTACAAAGGTCAGCTACATAAAGGAGCTTAGCAAGCATAATGAATGTGACACTTGCTTAAAATACAGAGAACATAATACATATAAAACCACTTAGAGTCACGATATATCAATTTCTGAACTCCTTTGTTCTCATGCTGCATACAAATCATCCTGAAAAATATTTCAACTTATTTTTCTTTAAATAATGAATGAAACGTTGCATTTACCTAAGCATACATTATGGTTCATGATTGTCTTGCTAGAGGTTTCATACAGTATATCTACTTTTAAAAAACTTAATTAATAAGCAAGTTTCATCTTTATAAAAAGCCAAGTCAGTTAGTGCTTAAAATTAAGAAGTGGAATGTAGTTACTGTGTACTAATGGATAACCTTTCTAATTGAAATGGATCAAAATGTGAAGAAGCCAATCAGGTTGTTCTGGATATCTTTCAAAAAGGAAGGTAAAGGACTTATAAAAATGGAACTATCCTAATGCCAATTTTAAATTTTCTACAGCATGGCTGTGATTTATCTAATTCAACATACTCTTTAAAATAAACCTCTCATACATACTAGTCTCTCAAATTATATAGTTCAACATTGGCCTGTCTAACTGATTACAGTCTATCTAGGACAACAAGAGATAGGCAGGAGGAGGAAAATCCTTAGCAACAAGTATTTTTATACCTATAGATAGTGCTGAAGAATGTTCTTCTCCTGCTATAGGCTAATTGTAAAAGCATTCACTACATTATCCCCAAAGTCTGCTTCATTAAGTCTGTAGCAACTAGATGAAAGCAGTTCATATCATTTCTGGAATAATTTCTTTAAAACTGGAACTACCATTCAACTCGTATTGGCTTTAGTAAATGTGTTGTGTGGGTGGAAGAATGAGAAGAGGCAGATGAACAGTAAAGCAACAAGTCTTTATTGAAGCTCTGATCACTAATGGGGAACTGCAGGCAAGCAGCTCTCTTTTATATAGAGAGCTGTCAGCCTTCAGCCAATCAAATCACAGGCTTTTCCTGTGGTGGGAAAAGCATTAGGTAATCCAATAGATCTGCGCATGTGCAGACACAACACCATGTACTACCCCAATTAATAGAGCTCAACTCTGTCTAAAATATCAAACCTTTTTTTTTATTTGAAATTATCAGTGAATCCTGTCTTTGTTTCCTGATTTTCCAAGTAAGAGCTAGGGTAAACGTACAAATTTTGATGTGTTCTGTTATTTATTAATTTTATTTCTGTCTAACCTAAAGTGCGACTGAATCCCTCTATTTTTTTATTGTTTAAAAGGAACTTGCCATACAGATGCCATCATTTCCAAAGAATTGAAATTTAGTCCCTTGATCTCATATTTATATTTTCTCTGAAGAAGAAGAGAGCCCTTAGTAACCCACATTCTTCACTTCGGAAAATGTTAAAATGTTTGAATGGAGGACAGCGGTTAGGCAGAATTTTAGTGGCAATATAATTTATAACTTCAAACAAGCCACTTTTTTCTCCTCCCCTGCATTTTCTTTTAGACTTAAAAAAATTAAGCAAGCTGTTTCATATCTGGCATAACAGCAACACATAAAGTACTAAATGCATTTGTCCGTGTGTGTGTTTATGTGAGAGAGAAAAAAAATAGAGAGCATGAATATATCTCAATGAGCTCATATCAAGGTTGTCCTAAAAATCATTATGCCACTGTCATAATCATGGGCTTGTCATTATATTTTTGTCATTATTATTCCTTGAACTCTGAAAGTCGGGACGGAGGGAGATTGACATTATGACATTTTATTATTCACAATGTAATTTACTTTCTGGGAGAGATACACTGGAAAGAACACAACCCATCATTTACAGTAAATTCTAAGAGATTCATATTCATCTCTGTGACATTAGCCTTAAAAAGTCGAAGTCCACTAGACTGTGGAGTGAATAGTCAGAACCCAGTGGACTAAAAACAAAAGAGTATTAACAAATGGCTAATTTAAAATTACAGTAATATATGGCTTCTCAATATTTATGGAAGAAACCCTTTAAATAATGCAGAGATTTAGAATCACATTCAAAATGGTATCCTTAAGGATTACATTGTAGTGGCACTATTCTCAAAATCTTTAAGAATGAATACACACATTCACGCAAACACAATTACTCCTTCTTTTTAAGATGAATGCAGTTTTTAATTTTTTTAAAAAAAATATATGCCTTATACTTTTCCCAACCATCAGAAACTTTAGATCATGCTATTTTTTTAATTAATATAATGTTATTGCTTTCCCCAGTCTTTAATTATATTCATTAAAACAACACACATAGAAACAAAATGCACATATACAGTTTTCTTATAATAAACTCCCCGATTTTCTGTAACTTCTTAATGAGCTAATTGCTTTCATGAAATTGCCTAGATATATGTATAGGAGAAGAATGATCTGAAAACTATTTTTAAAAATCTGTGCTAGAGGATATAGTTTTTTGAAGCAGCCAAGTAAACTAGAATGCCAGGGTTAATTCAGTTACTATAGAAATGTACAGAATTTCCTGCCTAGGAGCAAAAAGTTCAATACCTCAACATATTTCTATCTACAACTTACATAATCTTCATTAATGCTGCTTTTTTAGCTTTCTTAGGCAGATTCTATTTCTTCTTCCATACTTAGAACATAGAAAATCCACCAGCCTCTCTTGCTACACTACGCTCTTCAAATTTAGGTTAGTTTAACTCATCTTCTTAAGACAGAATTACAGTTGTTTGAAGAAAGCCATCATTCACCCATATATTTAAATATTAAAATAATTCATATACACAAAGCAATATTCCCTGTGTCATTTCTCAAGCAGTTCATGGAGTAAATCTTCTGGAATATCATAAAGGCTCTATATTGTTACACCTGCTTATAACCTATAAGTGCAAACATGATGGTGCATAGACAGAATTAAAAAAAACCCAATGTACTTGTAGGCAATCAATGAGCTACAGGTTTTTTTTAAACAGGATCTCTATTAGGAATAATGATCCCGATAAATTTTCTTGATAGTTAACATCTTCTGTGTTTCCAGGGTATTTTCAAAGACCAAAAGGATATTATTCTTCTAAGCCACTTTAAGATAAGGAGGAATTTAAAAATAGAGTTCCATGACCCAGGGGTCATTAATTGATTTCTAGACCAAAATTGAACACATGAATAACTACTTTCATTTTCTCTATCATCACAAAAATATTTTTCCCCACATAATGAATATACTAATGGGAAAATTTTAAAGATGTTTCTATCAGCCTTTCTACCTCAAACTATTTCAGCTATGGCACTATCATGAGGTGCAGTTCACTAATATACCCTATATTAATGTGCTGACCTTGGCTGACTTTCAGCTCCAGAAAGAACTCAGAGTGACAATGAAAGTTTGAATTTGAGAGGGGTTATAATCCAGACTTCTCTTGTTGCTGTTTGGAGGTCAATTGGTTGCAGTTGGAAGAGGTAAAGGACACTTCTAATCAGGGTTACAGGAATGTATCCTGTTAGAGGGCAATTATATTAAGAAAGAAAGCAGAGAAACATAAGAAATAGAATGGTCTATACAGTAAAAATCCTAAAGATTTTAACTAAACATATCCTACTTCTGAAGTGTTGAAACAGCCTAACAAGCTGTAGGCCTGATTTGTAAAAACTGTGGGTTTTTTTTCCTTTCTTCCAAAGGTCCAAGATTGACAGTTCCTGGGAACGGTAACCCTGTTAACCTAAAAAGTATCTGAATGCTGAAGTACAAAGCAGAAATTCAAGCCTCTTCATTTTCCTGGGCAGAACTAAAAAAATACATCTTTTTTCCCACTAATAACTTTGACCATTAAGGTGATCTATAAAATTGGAATATTATTAACATTAAAGAACTCTGTCCACCAGTAGAAAGTCTATGGTAGGGAAAAGGCATAATGGGCTACTGATGGGACCAGAAATAATGGAATATATAGTACATAAGATTTCTACTTAAAGCAGTTCAATGTAACTTTATGAGAGGTGTTTTCTTACTAAACTCAGTGAAATAATTAACTGATATTTACATTCAATAGACTTAGGAGATATGGCATATAGCTTGGCCATCAATACTGTTAGTTAGGCTAGAGCAAAGACTTGTATTTGATTTTCAAAAGTATTAAACAAAAGACATTTTAAAAAAGTAAAAGATGTGTACACATGTGTGTGCACATATGTGTGTCAGTAGGGGTTTCAGAAAAAATGATATTATATATTATATACCTGGGGTAACGATCAAAAGTTTTACCAACATACCTTAATGTTTTACCTTCCAAATCTTGTTATGATTGATGAATCCTGACTATTGATGAATGTAGAAACGAGTGCACAAAACCATAATTCTGCATGAATCATATACTAGCATTTTAGTGAAAATGGATTCACCAACCAACAGGACACTTTATTTGTGGAACCAAGGGACATAATTATTTGTCTAAGAGAGCTTTGGTATCTTGTTACATTTACCTTGCTATGAGAGACACACTCCAGTTTTCTAATGGGTAAAGTAAAAGTATAATTAATACAGAAAGATTTTGAGAATATGTGTGGAGAGAATGAGAAAAAGAGCCAGAGAGAGATTATAATTAATCTATGATGTGATCTTAAAATGTTAAACAGATTTAGCAATTATATTGATGTATTTGTTGAAGGAGTAGTCCTCTGTGGAATAAAGTTTTGGTTTTTTTTGCAAAGTCTCTTTCGTTCAGTGCAGTATTCTTCCGTCTTCTAGACTGTTGTAGAAAGACCCTGCCTAGGCCATTTGTTGTCTTAATCAAAGCCCTACGAGGAAAACTACATCCTTGCTTAAATCTGAACCAATTTGGAAGCTGCATCATTGGAGATCACATCTTTTCAGGATGCAGGATACATTAGTGCTGCCCCCAGGCTATATGATTACTTACTACTCTAAGGACTATTGGCTTGTTGAGTAACACTTCAGTTTAAGTTATTGTATTTCAATAAAAGTGGCAACCTTGGTCTTTAAACCAAATTATTAGTGTGTTCTGTTTTTCTTTCTGCATCATCTAGAATGGCATTTTCAAACACATTCTTCTGAGTATCCGTAGAAAGCCTTTCAATTATTTTCCAAGGCAAAAAACTCCACCAACAATAACTAATTAGATGCTCTCTCTTAAAGCATACTAAACTAAATTCCATTTGCACATACACTAGAATAACTTCCATTACCAATTCAAGGAGAACTAAGTCCCCACCTTATCTATATGGGTCCATTCTGGGTCCATTAACTGGGCCTATTTCTGTGGTTCTTTAGTTAGTAAAAAATGAAAGACATAGATAAATGAATAGAGGAAAAAAATGGATAGCCCAAAGAAATTTAGATGAACATAATGACAACACTATGAAGCGTTAGGCAGAGAATAACAACTATAGAATCCATAGATTTCTTACCTCCAACTTCTTACATACAAAGTGATCTCATTGTATGTAGGATCAGTATGAATTGATTATGAAGATATAGTGATTAGGGAAACAGTATTAAATAGTTTGCTGACAGAATATGTTGATATACACATTTACACATTATACAGTACATGACTAATATTTGAAAAAGAAAGAAAATGTGGGTGGATTTCAAGATTTAATATATTTGAAGAAACATGATGCATTAGCTATATAAATCAGGATTTCATTTACGCAAAATATTTACTATTTTTAGCTCCTAATTAAATTAATATTTGCATTCAAATATGATTTTAACTTCTGTGTAAATAGTTAAGCTTTCAGATAATATTTATTGAATAGCATTACTTCACAGAAAATAAGTACCACTGTGAGAATATACAACTTATGGATATAATTGTCATCACCCTTCAATGTATGGCCTGAAGCTGATGCAAGTAGAAGGAAATTTTCATCCATAGAATTCCCACAATCAAATTAAATTATAATATTCAGGGAGATGAAGTTAAATTCCATCTTATGTTTTCAATCTTAAAATGAGCGTTGGCTAATTAAAATCAGAAGCCCAGGTTTAAATATATTATTCCTTCAAGTCTACATATCTTAATTTAGTTTGTTTGTTTAATCCACAAATAGGCAAATTTGTTGGCTAGAAATTCAACCAGGCTTCATATAGGATGGAGCAAAAGTTTAAGTAATCAGACTTATTGTTAAACTCCTTCAAACTTTGAACAACACAGGGAGAGCGAGGGGGAGGGGGAGGAAGAGGAGGAGGAGAAGAAACAGAAGAAGAAACAGAAAGAGACCAACAGGTAAGGACTGTTATTTAGCATTTGGCCCTACTTTTTTTGGATTACAAAGGCCATAGAGGGATCTTAGCTGGCTACATGTATTGTCCAAGTGGCTTATATTATACTTATAAGATTCTGAGGGATCAAAAGATTCATCACACAAATGCATCCATTTCGATACTTATGTAAGGTGTAAAGATTCAAATACTTAATAGTGGTATTTACACATGTTGTATGCCATTTTTTTTAAAAAAGCCATTTTTTCAGCTTAGCCAAAGCCATCTTTATGAATTAGTAGTTATAAGATGAATATGAAAGCATAGAATGAGAAACCAGGAGGACAGGCAAGCCAGGTATTATATACAACTTTAGGTTATTTTCGTCAACAAATAAATGGAGTATAATATTTTTATTTGTTTAATTGGAATCTCTTTATCTATTCTTAGAACTTGTGTGACAAACATGTATTTCATATTTATGCAGAAATATTAAACACTAAAAAGGATTCACAAACTTTAGCCGCCAGTATATATTGATAAATTCTAATGACTGAGATAGAGAGAAGAGGAAATGACCAATTTCTTCATTACTTAAACTCACTTAGCAACAGAGAAGAAGTGAAAGACCTTGAGAAGTTCAGTATTCAGTGAAGCAAAGAAAGGAGTTGAGTTGCTTGGACAATATTTTTTTCCATTTGGTAAACTTTTCCCATCACTCTGAGTCACTACCTTGGATAGTTGACTCTGGTTCATATGAAAATAGGTATGTGAGTGGTACATAATACTAGCCTTGCTTAGGAGAATCAATAAAGCTTTATTATCCATTCAAATACTACATGTCTTTATTTAGAAAAACTTTAGACTATTTTCAGGATCTCTTTCTCCATTGTCAGTCTGAATATATGTTCTCTCTTTCTGCCTGTATTCCAGGATTGGCTGTCCATCCTTTTCTATCCATACCCAGATCAATTGCTGGGAGAAATCCAGTGACCCGCTTGAAACTGGAAAGCAAGAGTAAAGGAGAGGCCACAGCATTCATTTCTCTACAGGGCAACAAGTTAAGTGTGTCTGACTATAATTGGGCAGATTTCATAAGAATCTGGATTTTTGTAATACATGTTGACATCATCACGTGCATGCTGTCATTTTGGTGTCATCACAGTTTGCTTCAAGCACTACAATTGCATTCTAGTTTAATCTAAGGCTCTAAGGTTAAACTAAACAAAAGATGAACTTTGGGCCTATGAAACTTGAATTTAACATAAATGTCCCTTTTTTTAACAGAGAAGGTTTATGTAATTGCAAATGGGATTTCAGGTGTATTTTTAGCAGTCTCACCATTTATTTTAAAACACAATGCTCAAGTATGTTTCTAATATGTGTATGTTTAAAAAAAACTGATTTAATTGTAATCTTGCTGACTTGCACAAAGCATACATTTTTCTCTCACCACTTGTTCCAATATTATGTTCTTATGTAGTGACAGTTTTTTTGACTCTGACGTTTGTCTTCTTCCTCTTATTATCTCAAGCTAAATGTGGTCAAGCCTTTTTTCAGAGCTTCATCTTTAAAGCCCTCTTCACGTACTATTGATATGTTCCAGTTTGTATATGTCCTTTTAAATATGTAATGTAAACTCTGAAAGTAACGCTCCAAGTTTGGTCTAATCATGAAGAAATAGAGTGGTACCATTGTTTTTCATATTTCTGCTAGTGTAGTCTAGAATGACATGAAACTTGTTACTTATTACATCATGTTATTGACTTGTATTTAGCTAGATTTAATGTATCTATAAAAGACCTCTAGATCTATTTCATGCATATTGTTTCCAGGCCATATATAAACCATAATGCATTCTTGCACATAATTTTCTCTCCCTAATAACAAAACTTTATCTTTCTTAAAGTTCATTTTCTAATGCAGTTTCGGACAATATAATTTCATTAAACTAATCACTATTTTGCTATTATCTTTCACTTTTTTTCCAACACCTATTGTATCTTTTCTTTGGAGAAAAAAATAATCAGTGTAACATTCACTCTATGTAATATATGAAAGGATTCCAAATAATTCTCAGTATTTGTTAATAAAAGTGTAAATATTGATTTTTAAATACTTTGATTTGCAGATTAGCATTTTCAAATTGTGATGTCCCCAAAGAAATAACCACAGTTTTTGTTTATTTTTCTCCCTGCAATTTATTTTCACACCAATGTGCGATTCTTTCCAAGTTAATGGATAAATTCGTTCATCTCTTTCTTTATTATAAGG
>JAEANM010011538.1:0-15219 GCA_017656035.1 Myanophis thanlyinensis | reverse complement strand
TTAAAGCAGTCATTCTTACTAATGTTACAATAGCTTGCAATCTAGGCAATTTTTAAATACTTTACCAAACTTAAATTTACCAATTTTTTAAATTTACCAATTAAATTCATTCCATGTTTGCACATGGGCAGTCTTTGTCTGCAGATAAGAGTGTTATTCCCACATCTCCCACATCTCCCCCTTTTTTGTTTTATTGCCCAGCCCTTTTCCCATTTCCAGAAGACCCTTGTCATTGAACATCACGGCCCTCCTAGTGGGAGGTATCCTGGACCTACAAGATTGGAGCAAAGCAGGGAGACACTGCAAACAGCAGCAACAAACTACAAGAAGAACAATTATCATGACAATGATTGGTATTAATGATCGAAGCCAGGAACCGTCCGGGAGCCAGGACCATAGTGCTCCCCATATATCCTGGGCAGAAAACCCCCCAGATGATTGCAGAGGGTTGTTCTTGATCAGTTTATGCTATGGTGATGTTTGTCCCGTGCATAGGTCAGCTTCCGGTGTGATCTAGCAGGGACGTGTTTGGTCTTTTAGGGAGTTGTGTTGTGTTGTTTTCAGTGGGTGTGTAGTACGGTCTTACGTATCTTCCAGGGACCCAGATGACGTCTTTGTCGTGACATATTGCAGTGTAGCCTCGTCCCCAGGTGATGAGTCCGCACGACCTTTCCAGGCAGGATCAGGAAGCTGTTTGAAGTACACCAATGGTTTGGGGTTGGCTGCAATTGGGGAGGCAGAGAAGTGATGAGTCACTGCTGATGAGGGAGGTGTACCAGTGAGATTTAAGAAGTTCAGGGTATATAAACACAGGTTAAGCCTGTTCTGCAATGCTGGGAAGCTAGGGGCTGTTTTCCCCTGTTTTTTATTATATTTGTCAAGGGCATGTTTTAAAGTGCTGTGGGCGTGCTCAACCACAGTCTGCCCGTTGTCTGTTTTTAATTATTTTGGGCATTCAAGCGTTGCAAAGGATCGAATGCAATGATTAATAACATGTTTGGTGGCTTCTCCCCTTTGGGGGGAGGCCATGATAAAGCCTGAAAATGTATCAATGGAAACATGTGAGTATTTCCAAGGGGCAAATGGGCATATTGACTTACATCCATTTGCCAAATTTGGCAGCATTCCATTCCGAGGGTTCACCCCCATTGGAAGGGAAGAAGCCTGTTGACTACAAGTTGGACACTGCTGGACGATAGCAGTGGCTTCAGGCATGGAAAGGCCAAATTATTTCACAAGCGCTTTTTTATTTTGGTGAAAATAGGCATGACTGTCCCATGGAGATATGGGAGAGAGAGAAAGAAGAGTGGGGGCGGAGGCCGCAGCATCCACTGTATTATTCCCTTCCTGGAGAATTCCAAGAAAGGTTGGTGACTCCTAATATGAGTAACATAGTATGGGTAGGTTCGTTGATTGATTAGAGACTGATGATTAGAGACTGAAAGGTAGAAAAAAGAGAAGTTAAGTCAGGATCCAGTGTGGGAGAGAGATAGGGTTGAAAGATGGAGACAACAACTTGAGTAATATAGAGACTATCTAGGATTAAATTAAAGGGTTGAGTTTCAAAGGACTGAAAGGCTAGGATTGCTGCAGCTAGTTCAGCACATTGAGCAGAACATTGGGTGTGTGTGATTTGGGTGTGCCATTTACCATCGGAAAGCCAGGTAAATGGGAGTGCTTGCAGCAGGTGCAAGCGAGGATCAGAGGCGACCCTTGGATATGAGAGATGCAGATTGGGAAGGTTTGGGGTTGATTGTTGTCGTTGGTGTGTGAGGCAGGTGAATCCATTCAAGGATAAGCAGAATATCTGCAGTTTGTGTGATGGCTGCAGTAGGGAGGTCCACACACACACACAGACATAAAGTCAAAAATCAAAAAGGAGCAGCCTCAAAACTAAAACAAACAATCTAAATGAGGTATTCTGAGTCAATACTCTGAAATATATTTGGGTCAAATTTTAGTGTCAATTCTCTGCTTTTAGTAAAAAAAAATGGGAGTCAGATTCAGATTTCCTTCAGATGGAAGCAAATCCTCCCTAAGTATTT
Organism: Myanophis thanlyinensis; assembly: GCA_017656035.1. Classification (NCBI taxonomy): domain Eukaryota; kingdom Metazoa; phylum Chordata; class Lepidosauria; order Squamata; family Homalopsidae; genus Myanophis; species Myanophis thanlyinensis. The sequence continues at coordinate 13,174 of JAEANM010011538.1, read as the reverse complement.
CAAAGTCTCCCAAAAACTGCCAAAAAGAAAAGTAATCAAAACTGTGTTCAGAAAAGAAAAATATATTTGCATAGCTTTTTGTATATAAGCTGAAACAATGCAAACCTGCAAAGGCAAAACTCAACTTGCCCTCCTCTCCCTGCCCCCCCCCCAGCCTTTTTCAGGCTGGATCAGCAGAAAAAAAATGGGTAAAGGGATGGGGGGGATGGGATTCCTCCCCCCCTTCCTGCTTTTCTCGCTCTTTCAAAGCAAAAGGAATACAGGGAGGGGCAAAAGGGAATGGGAAATGCTACCTTCTTTCTCCACTCAGCATTACTCAGCATTCAACAAAATACTTTTTATTTCTCTCTTTTTCTCACTAACTTCAGTGAATCACACATTTTTCCAAAAAATTCTCTCTCACATCCTCCATGGAATGAGATCCCTCTCATTCCTTTTCCTTGCAAACACAAACATATTTTTGCAACAAAGACAACAATCTTGCAACTTACTGTTTCAGTCTGGGGATGGGGGTCAACACACAAGCATTCACAATTTGTACCATCAACATACGCACACATTTGTACTGCACTCAGACTACTTCTATAAACTAATTTCACATACAAAAATTCCATTCCATGCTTTCTCTCTCCAGGTTTGGAAATGATTACACACATACACATATACACACAAACAACATTTCCAGACCTGGAGGGTTCTGTCTGTGAGTGTTTGCAGGATGCGTTTACAATCTGCATTGGCATTTTCATAAGCAAGTTTTAGGAGAAGCTCAGTACGAGCAGTTAGATTAGTAATTTGACGGTCAATAGCCTTTTGGAGATCATCAATGAAATCAGAGTAGGACTGATTTGGCCCCTAATGGATTTTTGAGAAAGAGGATGTGCCTCCGGAGACATTGTCAACTCTTTTCAGGGCTTGGAATGCAGCCACACTGACCCAAGGAAAGTATTGGTGGGGGTAATTTGCCTGAGCTACCATGGTGGAATGAGCTCCTCCTCCAAAATTATGGTCCGGAGTCATGGTAGCAATACCCGCACGATTAGCCGTGGCCACAGCTTCGCGCGCGTATTCTGATTCCCAAATTATATACTGAGGTCCAGTAAGGATCATGTGAAGCAGATCATGCCAATTTTGGGGAGTCATAAGACAAGCAGCAGCAGCATTGCGCAAGACTCCTTGAGTTTAAGGAGATTGTATGCCATACATAGCGACAGCTGTTTTTATTTCCCTTATGGTTTTAAAGGGAAAGGGTTCTAACTGAGGAACAAGTACTCTGGCTGCATTTTGAAGATGCACTGGGGAAGGGGTAATGTTGGATACGGTTATGGGTTCCGGAAAAGAGAAGGAGGGGGGATTAGGTGCAGGCAAGGAAAGATTCGGAAGGGTATTAGATGCAGACGGATTAGTTTCAGGCAAGGAAGGATTAGATTTGGGAAGGGTATTAGTAGTTGCAAGATTGGATTTTTGAAAGATGTTAGTAGTTGCAGGATTGGATTTTTTCAGAGGAGTTTTAGTTAAGGTCTCACAGCCATTATTGTTGTAAGGCGGCGGAACTGTGAGTGTGGATGTGTGAGAAAACTCTTGGTCATCAACGCACTCCATTACTATCCTCCATGTGGCCAAAATAGGACCAGGGGCCCTAGGGCTGGCATGCAAATATTGTCCTAATTGCCTCCAGGTTGCTGTTTTTAATGAGCCAGCCGCAGGATAGGCAGGGCAAGATTTATAGATATAGATCAGGAGATCTTTTAAAGCTGAAGGCTTTACAGCCGGTGTTGGAGAGCCATGGCTTTTATAATTAAAGATGTGTTGGCTAGTTAACTCTTTCAATTCCTCAAAGTGCCTTCTTTGTTCTTGAGAGAGTTTTATTCCCATGCTTACTGAAAATCCGAAGCGAAATCGCCTGCGATTGTCCGAAGTGGCGCCAAGCCTATCTTCAGGCAGGTGAGCGATGGTCAGCCAAAGGTGTATCCTCATGGGATCACACCAGTGGGCGCATTTCTTGATAGGAATCACGTCGGGGTCACCAGTTGCGGACTAACCGGCCGTCTCCCTTGGGGATAGGAGGAAAAGACACGAAGTCAAAGTTCCTTGGGATGAGAGAGCATGGAGTTGCCCCCAGAACTTTATTTTATTGATAGGAAGAGAGAGGGTGTGATCAGAAGGCGGGTTAGGGGAGGGGACGGGAGGAGACATGGATACCTGTGGCATCCGGTTTGTCCATGTAAGGAAATGTCCTGAGCTTATGTCCATATAAAGCAATGCCTTGAGAGGTCAGCAGGTAATGTCCATATAAGGCAATGACTTGAGTCTTTGACCATACAAGGAGCCTATGTCCATATAAGGAAATGGTCTGAGAGGTCAACAGGCAAGATGACTCAGAGGGTGTGAGGTCATGGCTCCATATCCTGTGTGTGTGTTTGCACGTGCACAAGATGGATGCTGGATGACTCAGCAAATGATTCAACAAATTCCAACACTATGTTTTATCACCTCCATCTGATTTCTAATATTCCTCTTCTGTGTTTTTCTTAGATTCCCTCTCCAATCTTTTGTATTCATTTTCCAGCTCCTGTCCTTCCTGTCACTTTTTTCTCCTTTTCTTCCCAATATATGTCATTACTAGTCCTCTAATGTACACTTTAGCAGTGTCCCAAACATTTTGGGCTGATGTGTCCTCTACTCTGTTCTCCTGAAAAAAGAAATCTAAATCCTTGTCCATACTTCAAATGAATTCTTTATCTTTTAAGATGCTTTTATTTAATGTCCATCTTCATCTTTTTGTTTGATTTTTCCATTTAAATTGCACTGGGTTGTGGTCTGCCCACGTGCTTATTTCTATTTCAATATGATGCTGGTTGTGGGTAAATAGTTCAGCAATTAAGAACTATCTCCTTAAGGGATTGACTACTGGGAAATGTAGTTTTATACCATGTGATCGCATTAGTTTTTCTAATTGGCCAGTGGGGCTTTTCTAATTGTGGTCTTTGCCAGGATCCTTTCCCCCCTCAAGGCAGGAGCCATTTTAATATCACAAACTGCGTGGAAAGCATTTCCTTTTACCTATACAAAAAGGAACAGACTTTATATACCTCAGAAGAATCCCTTCAATAACTGTAAGTTGTTGATTGAGAATACCTGAAGAGAAATAAAATAATCTATAACTATCCCTTTTCAGTGGAGTTTAACTATCTGTGATAACCAGTCTGTGTGCTTGTAACAGAGCAGTGAAAGGAATTGCTTAGAAGTACTAGTTAAAGGAGCCACCACTGAAAAGAGCTACTTAAAGAAAAGAGTATATGTTTGCAGCCTCCTCTTTGCTTGAAATAAGAAAGACTTTAATGGGAAGAATTCTCTTGAAATTGAATAGAGAAAGGTTTCCTAGATTTGCATGATAATCCAGCATCCTCAGTCAGGCTGACCCAATCTGCATTTTAAAAGCCAAGCTCCTTCAGATTCATGTTGCATCAGAATGCTTACAAAGTGAGACCTGGAATTATAGCAGATGTTTAAAGTTACTACCAGCTGTTCTTTGATTCTTTGCTTGAAAATTGGCAAGGCAACCCTCCCCAAGAGTTCGCAAGGCATCCATTAGCCTCTTGTTAACCTTGTCAAAAAGGGAAACGCCATTAGCCAGTTATTCTAAGCATTAGTCTCAGCTGCAGCACCCCTGGTGACTACTCTGCAAACAACAGGCTCATATACAAGCTATCCACAAGCAGCATCCCTGGTGACTACTCTACAAACAACAGGCTCAATACAAGCTATCCACAAGCAATGTGTCAAGCCCTGCCAGGCTTGACTTTCAGGGGGAACCATGGAGAGGGGGTTTACAGACTGCAGCCCCTGTGCTGTTCAAAGAGAAGAAGGATGGGGGTTTACGTTTGTGTGTCGATTTCCATGGGATCAACGCGGTCTGTATGGATGATGATGAAAGACATGTTAGCACATCTCACAAAAGGCCAAGTGTTCACGAAATTAGATCTGCGTGAGGTGTATTATCAGGTGAGAGTGCAGGCAGGAGATGAGTGGAAAACAGCTTTTAACACTCCATTAGGTAGCTATCAATTTCGTGTGATGCCATTTGGATTACAGGGGGCACCTGCAGTGTTCATGCAACTGATTAATAGCATGTTGCATGAGCATTTGTACCGTGGGGTATTAGTGTATCTAGATGATATTCTAATTTCTACATCTACCATGGAAGAACATGTCCAGTTGGTGCAGCAAGTGCTAAAGACATTGCTAGAAGCGCGTCTTTTCGTCAAATTATCAAAATGTGCGTTCCATCAGAAGCAGTTGGATTATTTAGGATATCGGATTTCTAGTACAGGAGTTGAGATGGATCCCACAAAAGTACAAGCCGTGCTGGAGTGGCAAGCCCCAAAACTAAGAAAACAAATGCAAAGTTTTTTTGGGGTTTGTGAATTTTTATCAGCAGTTTATCCCCTCCTTTGCTCAGGTACCTTTACCATTAATTGATTTATTGTGTACCAAGCATCATCCTGAACAACCAAAGCCAAGCCAACCTCTTCAGTGGACACTGCAATGTCAGTAAGCTTTTGAGACCTTAAAGTCCCTGTTCACAAGGGAACCCATTTTAGCACACCCAAATCCCAAGATGCCATTTGTCATACAAGCTGATGCCAGTGATGTTGCCATAGGGACTGTTCTTTTACAGGCTGATCCTGATGGGCAGTTACAGCCTTGTGCTTACACTTCTCACAAATTAAACCCCACAGAGTGCACATGGGCAATATGGGAGAAAGAAGCCTTTGCGGTCCGGTGGGCATTGATAACATGGTGACATTTCCTAGAGGGTGGAAAAGAATCCTTTGAGGTCTGGACAGATCACAAAAACTTGGAAGCCCTCCAATCCCCTCGACAATTGTCCCCTAAACAGGTCCGATGGGCTCAATTCTTTCGTCGGTTTCAATTTGTGTTAAAATATATTCCAGCAGGGAAAAACTTCCTAGCTGATGCATAGTCAATGCACTGATACCAAAGCAGAGCCAGGGGAGTACTCAGGAAATGGCTTGTCGTATAGGCCAGTCCTTCGTTCAGGAGGTAAAGAGTACCTTAGTAACTGACCCATGGTTTCAAGCTAACTCGCAATGCCTCACCAAATGAGATGGGATAGCGTGGAAGGGCACAAAGATTTATGTGCCACAAGCTCTACGTAGCAAAGTGTTGCAACAGTATCATGATGTAAAGGCTGCAGGTCGTTTTGGTTTTCTGAAAATGTTGCATCTAACGAAACGGCAGTTTTGGTGGCCACACATGAAGACAAACATTGAAGGATAAATCAAAGTGTGTCTAGTGTGCACAAAAGCAAAACGTCAGGTAGGGAAACCTATTGGTTTATTACAGTCTGTGGCGGATCCTACAAGACCGTGGGAGGAGATCACCATGGATTTTATAGTTGAGCTGCCGTCGAGTTGTGGGCACACAGTTATTTGGACAGTGGTGGACTTGTTTTCAAAACAAGCCCACTTTGTGCCCTGTCCTGGACTATCAGCAAAATTACTCGTTAAATTATTTATTACCCATATATACCAATTACATGGAGTACCACGACGAATTGTATCAGATCATGGTGTCCAATTCATGGCAAGGTTTTAGCGAGAGTTTGTCAAACAGATAGGGTCATCACAAGGACTCAGTTCAGCTTTTCATCCCAGTACTAATGGTGCTGCTGAGAGAGTGAATGCAATGGTAGAACAATATCTTCATTGTTATGTAATCTATCAACAGGACAATTGGACAGAATTATTGCCATTTGCCGAAGTAGCTTATAATAATGCAGTGCATAGTAGCACAGGGTATATTCCATTCCATGTTGTACATGGTATTAAGTTCGTACCAATTCCAGAGTGTCCAACGGACCCTATGATGCACATTCAATGGAAGCCTAGTGAGTGGATAGAAGCCATTAAAACCATCTGGCCTGCCGTAAAAGCAGCATTAGCAAAGGCAGCAATAATCTATAAACATCAAGCAGACAAGAGGAGAGAACAACACAAACCTTTCCAAGTGGGGGACAGGGTATTTTTGTCGACAAAGAACCTAAAACTACGTATCCCTTGTAAAAAGTTGGGTCCAAAATATATCGGGCCATTTTTTATTATAAAAGTGATCAACCCGGTGACAGTGAAAGTAGGTTCATGTTCACTGACACTGTATGTTCATTACTGGGTAAAATCCACCCTGTATTTCACGCTAGTCTATTGAAGCCAGTTAATGAAGCCTACCAATGCCCTGGTCAGTGTCCTCCAGGCCCTATACAGGACGACAATTATGAAGTAGATAAAATACTTGATTCAAGACTTCACAGGGGTCGACTCCAGTATTTGGTATAATGGAAAGGGTATCCCATAACTGATGCTTCATGGGTGGGGGCGACAAATGTCAACGCGTCCCAATTATGTAAGAAATTCCATACAAAGTACCCATACAAACCCGGAGGGGAATAGTAACCAGGGTTTAATGTGTATGTGCTGTTTTCTAGGTACGGTTGTGGTGGGAGGAGCCGCCTGTCAAGCCCCGCTGGGCTTGACTTTCAGGGGGAACCATGGAGAGGGGGTTTGCAGACGTCCTGCCGATTGAAACCAAGCTGGATTATGCAGCTGCAGCGTCTACTCATTATGCAACCTCACAGGCCATAGTATTCCCAGCCAGCAAGTCTCCAAGCAGTTTAGGGGAGGAGTTCATCTCTCAGGACAGTGGTTGAGAAGAGCCTTTCTCATGCAGTTTTGAAAGTGTTTACCCACCTGTGAATCAGTTTCATGAACAGAGGGGAAAAGCGTCGTGATGGAAAGAGGGGTTTGAAACAAACAGGCACTGGGTTGCGTCATGATAGATTTGGTGGTGGGAAGCACAGAAGGTGAGGAATTGTAATTCGGATGGTGGCTTGCTGAGGGTTGGGGGGTGGGGCAGAAATTGGGCTAACTGACGCTGGGAGGCAGAAGCTCCCAGCGCTGACTTTCCTCGCATGAAGCGGTGTTAATGTGTGCTGAAGCTGCACGAATAAATTGTGTTTGGTTCCTGCAACCTGTAAGTTTTCTGTGTTACTTTTGGAAGCATTAAAGCCTGAGCACAGAACAATTTGCAAACCTGTAAGTTTCCTGCCATTGGAAGCATTAAAGCCATTAGAAGCATCAAAGCCATTGGAAGCATTAAAGCCACATAACACAGTGCCCCCTGGTGACTACTTTGCAAATAACAGGCTCTTGTTCGAGCTATCCACAAGCAGAGCCCCCTAGTGGTCAAAGAGTGAATTGCATTTATTTCCTCAAAAGCATCCAAGCAGTCTCCTTTTGCCAATTCCAAGCACAAAATCCTCTCTAGTCATGGCAAATGTCTCCAGTGTGCCAGAAGAGCTGACCCCTACATCTAACCTCAACACAAACATGGAATATGATGTCCAAAAATCAGATAAGAAAGAGACATCTCAGAAACCATATGATTTAAGGCAGCAAAGGAAGATTACTGAGGCCATGCAGTCATGCCTGTGGGAGGACTGGGAGAGTTTCTATCAACAGCATGAAAGTTCTTGGGATAGGCTTCTACAGCTATGCAACACACCCAAAGATAAGATTTCTCCCAAGTGTATCCACACAATGGAGAAGGACATGGAAGGGCTTTTCTTCCAATAGACAAGTTGGGAATGCAACCTTGTTCACAACCAGTTGCAGTTAGGAGACCCAAAGCTCAAAGAGCCTTGAAATGATAAACAGAGAGCATCAGAAGTTCTTTAAAAGCAGTAAAGAATCTCTCCAAGCTCATCTTCAAACAGAGGACACACAGAGCAAGAAGGGCAAGTCCAATGTGACCCATCATTCGCATACGCCATCTCAGCAGTCATATGTAGCTTTGTCAACTCGATCTAAGGCACGCATCAGTGTTTCACAGCATTCTTCCTCTGCCAACTCCTCACATCTTTCCAAAGCATCTTCTCATCACAGCCAGTCATCCTGGGCCTCAAGGGCAGAGAGCCTTGTCACCCAAGCTGCAACTGCATGAATTGAAGCCGCAGTGGCAAATGCCACTCTACATGTGGCAAAAGCAGAGCAATTGCAAGCAGAAGAGATGGCCAAAGCTCAGGCCAACCTTGAGTTTCTTCGGCATGAACAAGAGGCAGAAGAAAAGATAGCACAAGCTACAGCTTTACAGGCAGAGACTGAAAGTGCCATCCCCAGCTACAATTCAGAAAATCGTGATAGAGAAAGCTCATACAGTCAGGTCAAGGCTTATGTAGATGACCACAATGCACTACAGCACAACCAGGGAGAAGTGGTGCAGTCGATGGAAAAACCTTCAAAGCCTGGTGAACAAGGAGGAGAATCTTAACCATCAGATATGCAAACTAGTCAGAAAGCTGACATCGTACAATCTGGACCACAAGACTGCCCCATTGGATTTAGAAAACTTGCCCCAATGAATCAAGATACACAAGGTAATCTGATTGGTCCACCAGCAATAGTGAAAGCTCCCTAGCAAGAAGGCACTCAAAAAGCTGTGATTCCCAAACTCAATGCAAAGGGCCTTCAGGGCAATCCAAGCATAGACTTCTGCCCCAATGTATGCAGTCTGCATGCCTGGCAGCAAGGAGGACAACCCTTGCCTGTGTCATGGGAAGATACACTCATCAGGAAGTACTATGCAGAAAACTACCAGCCGTCTTTGAGGTGTGCAGGACAAAGGATTAAGGCCAGCCGAAGAGCTCAGACATATAATAGCATGGCTGGGACCATAATCTGCAGTAGTAGTAAAGGAAATCTACGTAGCCCAACTAGGTAACCCAGTCATTGCCCTTAGTGAAGCTTGGGACACACTCAATCAGCAGTATGGTGCATCAACATTGATGGAATCCTCACTCTTAGATCGTGTCTATGACTTCCCTGACATCAGTTTCAATGAACCATGCCAGTTATGGAAGTTCTCTGCCATCCTTACACAGCTGCGGAGAGCACAAGAAGATCCTGCCTTGCCAGGACTCATCTGTCTCAATCAGTTCAGGATGCAAAGGCCCATCATTCAAAAACTACCATTACAGTTAAGTGAAGAATGGATTAAGTTATCTATTGCTTACAAGGCAAAGAACCCAGGCAGAGAACCCCACTTTGCTGTGCTTCAAGAATTTGTTGCCCATCAAGCAAAGATATGCAATGATCCACATAACCTTAGCATCAGAGAAAAATTGTTTCCAGCTGCCAAAAACACCAGCCAAAATGCTAGCTCAACCAAGAGTCTATCTCATATCACAAAGGAGAAAATCTTTGTGTCTGTACATAGAACAGAAGTCGTTACTCTGCCCGCAACAAATTCAGAGGAGCAAGCGTCAAAGAAAGTTAACCATAAACCTCTGTTAGCAAAGAAAACTCTGAACTGCCAGCTCCATAAGTCATCGCATACTTTGAACAGGTGCAGAGAATTTGGAAGGAAGTCCCTGGATGAAAGAAAGGCTTTAACCAAAGAGTACAAAGTCTGCTACAAATGCTATTAGTCTACAGAACACATGGCCAAAGCCTGCACAACTAAGGTGTAATGTCATCTATGCAAAAGTGACAAACACCCAGGCGCCCTGCACCCAGACTGTGAGTCACCACAACAGGCAACCCCCACCTCTCCTTCAACCAAGAGGCCTCAGCAAGGCATCGAAGCACATCCAGAAGCAGCCACGAGTGTAAACCGCACATCAGTATGCAGCAACTCACCATTCTCTCATTCATGCCTTCAGATCTGCTTAGCTAAAGTCTACCCCACTGGACGCCCAGAAAAGGCCATGAAGATGTATGTAATAGTGGACATGCAAAGCAATCACTCATTAGCCAGGTCAGCATTCTTTGAACTTTTTGACATCCAAAGTGAGGAAATGAATTTCACGATATCAAAGTGCACTGGGCCTCAGCGCACGGTGGGGAGGAAAGTTACTGGACTCTGCATAGAATCATTAGATGGGAGTTCACAGTTCCCACTGCCACGGCTAGAATGGGATGCCTTACCAGATAATCGCAGTCGGATTGCCACACCAGAAGTAGCAAGCTTCATACCTCACCTGAGGCACATGACTAATCACTTTCCTGCCTTAGATCCTGAAGGCAAAATCCTGCTCTTGTTAGGAGTGGATGCTCCTGATGCTTTCGTCTACCATGAAATAGTGAGAGGACCAATAGGCTCCCAACTTGCTCTAAAGTCAGAACTCGGATGGGTCATCACAGGAACACTTTGTGCCAATCGACTGCAGGCCCCAACCCAAATGAATATCTTTGCAACTTCCATTCTTAGTAATGGGAGAGCATCCCACATGAAACTGTGCCAAAATCACTTTACAATTTCGACAAACAACCCTGTTTTGGGAGAGACAGTGTTCCAGACCAGCAAAGAAGACAATGATTTGGCCTTGTCAATAGAGGACAAAAAATTCCTGCAGCTCATGAGTAAGGAACTTCAACAGGATGCCATTGGGAGTTGGGTAGCCCCACTACCCATTTGTATACCCAGGCAGCACCTGCCAAACAATCATGAGCAAGCTCTCTCTCAGTCTGAGGCAAACCCTGACCAGGAAGCCCAAAATGAAAGCTCACCTGATGGAGTTTATTGATAAGATGGTCCAAAACAGACATGCTGAGCTCGCCCCACCCCTGGGGAAAGATGAAGAGTGTTGGTACCTACCATTCTTTGGAGTGTACCATCCACAGAAGCCAGGTCAGATACGAGTAGTCTTCGATGCCAGTGCACAGTTCAAAGGCCTCTCTCTGAACAAAGTCCTTCTCACAGGGCCAGATCTCACCAAGAGTCTGCTCAGCATTCTCATCTGTTTCAGAAAGGAAGCCTGTCTTGTTCAGGTGCCTCTGTTGTTGAAAACAACGAGGTGTGACACAACATCAGCTGATGGCTGACCTGTCACCTGAGTGTCTTAGTCCTGGACCGCCATTCACCAATGTAGGTCTAGATGTTTTTGGACATTGGTCTGTGATTGCCCGTCAGACCAGAGATGGTCAAGCTGACAATAAACATTGGGCAGTTCTCTTGACATGTCTCAGCATTCGAGCAGTCCACATTGAAGTCATTGAACCTATGGACTTCTCCTGCTTTATCAATGCTCTAAGAAGGTTCCATGCCTACAGAGGCCCACTCAAGGTATTTAGGTCAAACTGTGGAACAAACTTTGTAGGAGCCTGCAAGGAACTACAGATTGGTGAAGACCCTCATTTCAATTCAGTATTTGGAGACTATCTAAAGGCTCATAACTGTGTGTGGACATTTAATCCTCCCCATGCCTCCCACATGGGAGGAGCATGGGAACGTATGATTGGGATAGCCCACAAAATCCTGGATTCCATGCTGACGAAGACACCCACGCTGACACATGAGTTCCTTACCACCCTCATGGCAGAAGTGGCAGCTATCATCAATGCTCGACCTCTGGTTCCAGTTTCCTCAGATCCTGAAAATCCAATTATCCTCACCCCAGCAACCTTGCTAACCCAGAAGACAGGTGACTGGCCAGCACCATTAGGGAACTTTATTCCCAAAGACATATATAAATGACAATGGAGACAAGTTCAACTGCTCGCCAATACCTTCTGGAAGTGCTGGAGGGAGGATACTTGTCTACCTTACAGGATCATCACAAGTGGAAGACCAAAGAACCTAACCTCAAAGAAGGAGACCTTGTCTTGTTAAGAGACAAAGATGTGCATCGGAACTTGTGGCCCATGGGGCTTGTGCACTAAGTCTTACCCAGCTCTGATGGACTGGTTCGTTAAGTCGAAGTCCAGATAGTGAGGTCACAGAAGTCGTGCAGTGACCCACAGACTTTCACCAAGAAGCTCTACATCAGGCTGATCACTGACCTAGTAGTGCTGCTGAGGAAGACCGAACTTGAAGATTGAACCTCAAGCTATGCATGTCTTGTATCTACCTCATTGTCAAACTGTTTGATATTATGCTTCTGTTTATTTTAGTTAATAGTTAATAGTGCAATTTTATTCCCCCAGGCGGGAAGTGTGCTGGTTGTGGGTAAATAGTTCAGCAATTAAGAACTATCCCCGACTTCCTGTTTGGCTTCTTCGCAGACAGGTCAGAATCCGCAATCGTGCGTGGTTTAGATCTGTGCTATCTGCTGGAGCGCCTCAAGCCATTTGGCTTCAGGGCTATAAACCATCCCGCAGAGGTGGTGAAGAGGGGGGAGCTGCCAGAAGGGTCGAGAAATGGTCACAAATCTCCTCCTCAGCTGGCTTTCCCTTTCCCAAAGGCTGCAGCGGTGGTCAGAAATGGCCACCTCAAAAAAGAACCAGACAGGACAAGATTGTGCAGGAGGACGTTGGTAAGGAGAAAAGCTTGATTACCAGATTTATGAAGAAAACATCTAAATACCCTGGAATCTGGACTTTAAAGTTTAATGCTATCCCCAAATAATCTTTTTGAAGCAGCGAAAAAGAAGGGAAGGGGAAATTTTTCTCGTCCATGTTTACAATACATTATTGACCCTGAATACTAAGAAGAAGCGATCTAAACAAAAGACTGTTATTAATTCCTTTGGCCATGAATAGGCTTTTTTAAGCTGAAACAAAGTGTCAAAGGGACAATTAAAGACTCCTGAACATTTCAACTTTTCAAAAAAGAAGGAAAGCAGAGGGGAGGGGCAAAGAGTGGCTTTTGAAACAATGGAGAAACCATCTGGAAAGAAAAATAAATCCTTTTTAAGATACATTATAATTGAAATTCTGCTGAAGATAATATCCTCTCTCTCTTGATAGAAGAACAAGAAGCAGGGAAAAATTGATTGGATTATTTGGTGATTTCTGGAGTTTTTAATACTGGATCTTTAGGACCTTGGGAACATAAAATAAATAAAATCAATCGGGGGTTGCTTTAAAGTGTTTAAAAATGGCATCACCTTTGGAAGAGTTTCTTAAAGAAAAAGATGGAGACCTACCAGGGGGAAAAGGATCTTTTGGCCTTTTATGCCAACTTTTAGAAATTAAGATTTTAAACTATATAAAACTGGTAAAACGAGAAGAAAATCAAGATACTTTGAAAATGGAGACTTCAAGCTGCAAGGAACAGCAGAAAATGTATAAAGAAGAAGTCATCTTTTATGACTTAGCAATTTTAGTTGAGATTAAAAGGAGAAATACAGGAAAGGGAGTTAAGGGAATTAAGAATT
>JAEANM010011537.1:0-15220 GCA_017656035.1 Myanophis thanlyinensis | reverse complement strand
AAATAAATAAATAAATAAATATTACTGAGATGTGATTAACTAAGATTATTAAGGGCCTGGAGACAAAAACATACAAGCAATGGTTGCAGGAATTGGGTATGGCCAGTCTAGAGAAAAGAAGGACTGGGTCTGACATGATAGCAGTATTCTAGTATTTGAGGGACTTCCACAAAGAAGAGGGAGCCAACTTGTTTTCCAAGGCAATTAACCAGTGGAACAGCTTGCCTTCAGAAATTGTAGGTGCTTCATTGCTGGAGTTTTTTTCAGAAAAGGCTGGACAATCACCTATCTGAAATGGTATATGGTCTCCTGCTTGTGCAGGAGGCTGGACTAGAAGACCTCCAAGGTCCCTTCCAGCTCTATTCTGATTGAGATCGGAGAACTTACTCGCTCCTTCCCATATTGTAAAATATTATGCAAAAGCTTTAGTTGAACAAAGTTATGATGGGTAGAAGAGATTGATTTCTATGGGTCCATGATGATCATACCATATGGAAGACTGTGACCTGAAATAGAATTAAATGATAAAAAGTATGAATTATATAACTCAATAAAAGAAAAACAGAAGCGTGTTTGTCCAGTATCTGGGCAAACATAAAGGACTGCTTTAAGTAAGTTGTTTAAGAAAGAATCAAGACTATCTGGGATCAATTTGATCCTTTGGATTGTGAGGAAGCAGAGAGTATTATTTGCTGTTAATTCTGTCACATGTGCATTAGTTCTGTGCCCTGTCCATGTAGCAAAAATGGCTAGGCAGGTGACAGTAAGTTGAAGGAGGGCTGTAGTGAGAATTTTTGAGTGAGCAGTTTGCATCCCTTGTCTTGAAAAAGGCCATTGTTAGTCCCTTCTTCAAGAAGCCATCATTCAATCTGAATATTCCGAATACCGGTAATTACTGACCACTCTTCCTTTTTCATGAAGACAGTTTAAAAGGTGTTTGGGCTACAGCTATATGTAACTTTGGAGAAAATGTATTATTTTATTCATTTCAATAAGGATTTAGCCCTAATGATAGGACTGGGGGTGCAACTTTTCTGATCCCCCTCAATCTTTTGGCTGCCTCTGATAATATCAACTATGATATTCTTCTGGGTTGATTATAATGTTTGTGAGTGTCAGGCACTATAGTATATTGAGTGTCGGGGCAGAATCCTTGGGCATGCTTTTCTGGAATGTCAGAAGCAGACAGAATTCTACAAGAATGTGACAGTCAAAAGCCAATTGAGTCTGGAGATTGTCTGTCTTTGACCAAATGAGGTTGCAACTGTGATCTCTTTGGATTTGCAACTCCTGCTTGAACAACAGAGAGCTAAGAAAGCCTTCAGATAATATTGGGTGCTAGTTGTGTTTATTTATGTGACAGGAGATTTTGTACATACGGTAATTTTTACATAATTTTGCATCCTCTTGTGATATCTTGGCAGGATTATTGCAATTCATTCTATACAGAGCTGCCATTGATGACTCTTTGGAAACTTCAACTAATAATAGAGGCACTGTGATTTACCTGTGTAGTACTATTACTATGGGAGCTGCATTGCTTGCCAGTTATCTTCTGGGTGCAACTCAATATCTTGGTTGTTAACATCCTACATGGTTGAAATCTTGGGTATACCTGAGACTATGTTCCTAAGACTGAATTTCTTAGTTGGTAATGATCAGGAGAGCAGTCTTGCTGAGGATCTCATGAGTAAGCGAATACCATCTCTATAGACCCTGTACTAATGCTTTACCTGTGGTTCTCCTTATTGATATCTGGATCACCCCTTCCTTCTTATGTTTCTAAAGAGCAATAAAAACATGAACTTTGGGGATAAGTAAGACCATACTGTGAATAACCTCCTTGTTGGTATACTATAAACTATTCAGAATTTTTGGAAATGGAACAGCATATAAACAAGTATATTTCTCTATTTCACAGACACAAAAACAAAAAGGCATTGAAGATTGCAACAACTGTTGGAAGCTATTTCTTTCTATGGGCCTTTAAAATTTTTGCACATGTGTGCATTCTAACTTTTTCTTCAAGTCAATTCTAAGCTTAATTTTGTCCTGGGTTTCTATTTTGTACACATTTGAACAGTTCTGAGATATTTTTGCCTAATATCTGAGAAACTATGTGATGGACACTTGAGTCTGTTTGATCTGAGAGGACTGGTAATTATTTGCAATTAAATAAATTGCCTTTTCTTACCTTCCCTAATTAGCATTTCTTTTACATGTCACTATCAATAGGGAAATAAAATCAGGCAACAGCTTCAGTTTTCCAGTTCAATGTAATTTCTAAGAATTTCAGACAATTAATGGGTATGTCAAGCAACAATATATCTTAAATGAAATACCTCTTATTCTTTTTAGCTCTTCAGAAATTGAAAATTAATTTGGAAAATGTCAGTATAGGCCAATAAAACAAAATTCTATATTTATAAGCACTCTCTTTGCATAACAACAGTACTTAGATTTATATACTGCACCATAGTGCTTTATAGCACTCTCTGAGTGGTATACAAATATCAGCATATTGCCCCCAACAATCTGGGTTCTCATTTTGTTGTCCTCAGAAGGATGGAAGGATGAGTCAAACTTGATTCATGATTAAACTCCTGGCTATGGACAGAGTTAGCTTGCAATACTGCATTCTAACCACCATGGCTTACTGATATCCAGCTGTAGGAATGCAGGGCCACACATATCTGTTAAGATGTTATTATCTGTTTAGGTGGACTTCTAGGTGAGGTATGGCAAATTGAAGAAGACATCTCAGCAAAAAATAAATAAAAAACAACTTCATCAAAGACTGACAGACCAATAAACTGACCAGTTCTTTGGAACCTTTCTGGACAAGAAGATGAGAGATCACCCACATATGCTGTAAACAGCTACTCCTCACACAGAAACTGCAGAATTACACTTTCATAAATTTCCTATTAAGCACCATAAAACTATTAGAGACCTTCAGAATGACAGGAGGTTTTTTTTGTTTTTTGTTATGTAAGTTTTGGGTTTTTACTAGCAATCCAGACAGCACCAAATTTCCTGCTAAATACATTTTTAAAATTTGAAGCTTGCCTCAGGTTTAGCATTTATTTTGTATTACCAGCCTCCTTGTAGACTGAATGGAAGGAACCCAAGTCAGTATACAACATATATACTGGGGGAGATTAGTATACAGTATATATTGGGGGAGATTCCAAGTTCAATCTTTCATATATATGGAAACTAAGGTTACTACACACATTTTGTTTGAATAACAGAATCATAGAGTTACAGTCAGAAAGGACCTTGGGCATTATCGTAGTTTAACAATGCATAATCATGCAGGCCAATGGTCACCATCTAGTACCCTCAGGTATGTGTGGTGTTGGCTTCCAGAACTTCTAGTTAACCCAACAAAGCAAGCCATTCTGGCTAAGAACTCTGAAAGTTGAAGTCAAAGTATCTGGAGATACCAGATTGGGATTCACTGAAATGATTTATAACTCAATTCCCAACTTATATTGTTCACTTTCTTAGTGGTCAGAAATTCTGTCCATTTAGTTTCAATTTATCCGTGCTTCTATAGCAAAGGGTACTCACCTTGCAGCAAAGTATAATCATGCTGTGAAAATGTGATCTGTTTAATGAGGAATGTTGTCTTCAATCAGCAGAAAGGACATTCTGTCTAAATACAATAGACCCCTCTGAAGCAAAAAAAGACAAGAAAAGAAAAAGATTCAGAATGCTTTGTGTCTGCTATGAAAGCTTCAGTTGTTCACAAAAGTACAATTTGCAAGCTGATTGTGTGCTGAAAAAGAATGCTTATGTGCAGTTATCAAAGAGGCTGCTAGAAAAATTATTCTCATATGTTTGAACCATACCACGCTTGGTTATGGCTGCCATTAATTGGAAGTCGGTTAGCTTATTGTGTTTTCATGTCTATGTATGAGAAAGAGAAGATGCTCAAATGAATGAAGCCAATTACAGTAGGCTTTGAGAACATATTATGAGCTCATTAGCTTTCATACTTTATGTAATGGGGCTATTCTTGAAGAGTATCTGGAAGTTCAGCTGGTAGAGAAACCATCATTGTGGACAGTTATGGGCCCTCCTAGAACAGTGTACATTACACCTCTATTCCATGAGCTACATTGGTTGTCAGTTTGCTTCTGAGTCCAATTCAAAATGCCGGTTTGGACCTATAAAGGTCTTCTTGGTATAGGATCAAGCTATCTGATATACTACCTCCCTCTGGTTACATCAGCCCACTATGTTATATCTGCCAGAAACAGCATGCTGTAGGTACCATCAGCTAGATGCCTACTTTGAGTGGGTCCAAGGAGAAGGGCCTTCTCTGCCACGGCATCCATGTTATGGGACTTTCTTCCCCCTAAAATTAGAGTGTTCTAATTTTTTAAAAATTAGAAAACAAATTGTTTTGATATTATGGAAGGCCGTCCAAACTTGTTGATATTATTGAGGTCAAGGCTCCTAGGGAATGGGGACATACTTAGATGGCCCCATTGTCGAGATGGCTATTTTTATTCCCCCTTCACCTAGGGTTTATTTTATTTATTTATTATATTTATATCTGGTTATATTTGTATCTGCTTTTATAATATTTACTATTAATGGGATTTTTATACCTGTAGTTTTTATACATGGTTTTACCTATTTGTTCTATACTGCCCAAAATCACCTTCAGTGAAATGGATGACAATATAAATTCAAGAAATAAACAAACTATCAAACATTTCTTCTTATCACAAACAGAATGGTTGTTGAATAAGCTTCTCTAATCTGGCATCCTCCAGATGTGCCAGGTTTAATATACCTAGAGTATACCTAGATGTTCACTGTACCCCCAGAAATTCTGTTGTGACTCACCAACATATCTGGATGTCAAAAAGTCAGAGAAAGATTGATATTTATAAATGGTTTTGAATATAATGCTATATTGCACAAATCTCAGACATTTATATTATTAGATCAGAAGAATTTCACTATTCTGATAATATATTAGTCAGAGATTAATATGGATATGATGCATATGATGTTTGGTTTTAATACATCTGGAAGACATCAGGATGCTGCAGGCTGAATTCCCAGATAGTATAATTCTGGATGTCTTTCACTCAAGGTCAAAATATAATTTATTTCTCAAAAGTAGTATACCTTGTCAATGTCTGTTTTTGTTGGAATCAACTGCCCCACCTGAGTCATTGGATTTCACATGGAATGCAGTTCTAAAAGCTATCCAAGTAATCTTTGTTTAGTGATCACAATTGAGACTGGCAACTTTGTTATTCAGTAAAGTGGTTGTCTGTGGAAATTCTCAGTCATCCATGGTTGTCCCCAAAGTTCTTTTCTTCAAAAGGCCATTGGACTTTGTTTTTCTTTGAAAACATTTCGCTTCTCATCCAAGAAGCTTCTTCAGTTCTGACTGAATGGTTTATATTTATAGGATTTATATTCCTTGCAATCAGCTGGTCTTTAGCACTCTTTCTGAGAGTCATTGAGGCCACTTGGAGGTTTATCTGTGGCCTCAGGGTCACCTGAATAGTGTGAATGAGTGTGGAACTTTCTTGGATCTGCTGAAAGGACTGTGTTTACAATGCAGTTGTGACAATAAAGTGGTTGCTGAGTGAAACAGTGATTGGATTTATGACCTTAATTTAAGCTTGTCTTTCTTTACAGGCATGTGAAGATCATAAATATGAAGATTGGTTATAAAGGAGGTCATAAAATTCTCTTTCTAACTGTATCCTTTCATTAACAAAATTATTTTTAAGTAGCAATTTTTTTCGGCAGTGGATCCAGTCTTTTATGTACCCTGTCTCTTGTGAGAATCTAACTTAAAAAAAACACTAATGGGTGTTAATCCCTCATTTAATATGTACATTCAAAATCTTTTCACATGCACTAATATTTTATCATTGCTACATCACAAGTACAGTAAAACCTAGTGGAAATACCAATTTAAACACAATCCATCAGTGAGGTGGGGGTTAATAATACTTTGCTATCATGCTACAATACCTAGGACACTCAGGCCTAGTGAGAACATAAATCCTTGCATATCTTGGCTTTTCTAATGTACAGCCATATCAAACTGCAAAATGTAGCCAGCCTTTCCAATCTGTGATGCATAATAAAGGAGGGTTTGACTGCATGATTGGAGCCACCGTCTTGAGTTTTATTTTATGTTATTTTTAATTCCTGTGGATACCACAGTACCCACTGTAATAGCTAGCAGGAAGATAGCAAAAAGAAATCTAATGATCAATCCAGAATTATGGCAAGTAGGCAGGACTGACTGAGCAATGGATAGAAAGGGGGCAAAGCTAGGCTAGTTGTCATGGTGACAAACAGATAATCACCTCCTTAAAACAGCTGTGAGGGAAGTTTAAAAAAAACACAAACGTGTACAGGAAACCAAATTGCTATCAGCTGAACTTTAGTTAATTTAAAAGGAGCTTTCCTTCATTCATCTGTAATGGAGAAAGAGAACAATAGTTTGGATGCACTATTCTGCTCTATTTTGGTTTTCATGACCAAACATGAGAAAGAGCTAAAATCCTCCCTTCTCATTCAAAAGATATCACATTCAAATCCCACTCTAACGCCTATAGTGAGACTGTTTTGCAATTACATGTGATTTATTGCTATATTACAATACAGCAAAGCTTGAAGCATCATAGCTATTCATTGAAAATATTTATGTTGATCCTTAGTATACTGAACTACACTATGTTGTAATGCCAGGTTTGAAAAATTAGAAAACCAGGACTTGTGGAGAATTTCAACCATCTGCTCATTAAATCCTAGGAAATCTATCTTCATTCATTTGAGTTACACTGGCACAGTAATTAAATAACCTAAAATGGATTATGGCTACTACTGTGAATAATCCAAATTTAGCTATGATGGAATGTGCTGGTGAAACACTTAAAATCAAGGATAAAACACCAATTCCAGGCAATTTCAATTCCTTTAGTTATAACAAACACCCATATATTGGGACTAACTGTCAGCACAAATAGAACATTTGCCTTATCAACCTTCAAAACTTATTTAATGAACCTGGATATTTATAATTCAGCTCCCCATTTAAAATGTAAACACAAGTCTTCAGTTTTTCTATCTTTATCTAAAAGAAACCCGGAGGCAGTGGATGAAAACACTGTAACCTGTGATCTAACACTGTAAGAAAAGATCCAACGTTCTATTTTATGGAAATTTAAAAACCATGTATATTCCTTCCTTTTCTTGCCAAAACCCACATCTTTTGATTTTATACAATTAATAACTATGTAGGTCATTCTCCAAATAATATATATTAAACGTTTCAGTATGTAACCCCAATTGAGATGTGGATAATAATATCATATCATCAGCATATTCTAGAATATGTACTCTCTAATTCAAAACAGTTGTAATATAAAAATTCTGATTGTAAACAGTGGGCTAAACTTAATTAACAAAGACATTAAAAAGAAATGGATCTAATATATGTATCTGATGTAGCCCTTTAATAGTAGGAAACTTGTTTGTTAAGACATGATTTCTACTTGTTCCCACCATTAAGCTTATATCTGTACAAAGGGCCTTTAAAAGGTAGTGAAGTCTTCAATGAACACTATTTTTAGTAATTCCTTCCTCCAAAGATTTCTATTTATGGAATCAATTGCAGAACATAAATCAATAAATGCAGCAATAAAACACCACAACTTGTTTTATTTATGAGGTGGGAACAGATAGATAAAACAGATGGATTGAGTCTCCTTGCTTAAAACCGGTCTTCTCCTTTGCAAATGTAGAATTATGCTTTGCCCAGCCCTCCAGTTCTTCTGAAGGAGGAATTGTTTTTGCTGAATATCAATTAAACATATGGTCCTATAATTTCTAGGATCCGCTCAATTGCCTTTCTTAATCAGTGGTGCTACTATACTGAACTTCTCCCCTGCATTATTTATGTGAGTAAACAAACCAATAACTAAGACAGCCCACCAATCCAAATTATCTTTGAAAAGGTGACATAAAATCCACTTCTGGAAGTTTTTTAGTGACTCTGTTATGGATTTTAATTCTTATATAGTAACAGATGGTTATTTGGGTAAATCAACAATACCTCTGAAAGTATTTTCCTGACAAGAAGAACTATCATATTGTATTCCATCCCTGAACAACTAAGCTTAAAGATTTTCCCATGCAGCTTTCCATTCAGGTATCTCAAGATTTCTTGAATCTGTGAATGGTAAAATGTTATATTCTGCCCAGTTTTTTGTAATATAGTTAGTTTATTAGAACCAATTTTTTTACATTCTCATCTAAGCATGTGTTTTAAGGCATGATTACCTAAAGAATTGAACACTTTTCTCATTGGTTTTTCATAAGCCTTCTCAAATTTCTATATTTGGTATCAAATTATAGTTTAGGCAGTTAAATCTGTATCTGTGTAAGTAATACAATTTAATCTGAAAACAGATTTATATGCATGCAATACAGTTAAAATTTGATTCTGTAGTTCACTCAGTACTTCCTTGATTTTTTCCTACCTCTGATGTCTGCAATGATTTAAGATTTAAGGTCCACCTGCTATCATTTTAATACATTTTGTATACTAAATACACATTTTTAACACCTGTCTGTCAACCAAAGACACTGGACTTAAGTCAGATTCAAGGAATAATTGGATATCAGATGGTTTTATTATAGACTTTAGTAAAGATTTTAGACTTTATAGACATTATAGACTTTAGTAAAAGCTAGAAAAAACATTTTGCATATATATATAATTCAACTCTGCTGCCTGTAATAAGAAAATAAATTATGTAAGGATATAATAATTTAGGGTCACTGGGGCCCAACATCTGCAACTCTAATCTATATAACAATGCTAATGAATTATGCCCAACACTATTTGTTATCAGTAGAAATAAAATATGTTTTTTAATCCTTCTGGAAACCCCATTATTTTTAGGGATATGGTCTTATTCTGGCATTAAAATTGCTTAACACAATGATAAGTGAATCAGAATAAATTGCATTTATTTTAGCATTTCTCCTAGAAGGAAGCAGATATCTGTAAAATGATAGAGCAAGCTTCTTAGAAGGACGTAAATGTTTACCCAGGTTACAATTATAATTGAGGTTTTTAATGTAAGATTTATTACAGTTTGGTGATATGTCAATATTTGACAACGTCACCTGAACACCCTTGGTCTTCTTTAATAAACAATGTTAGACCCTTCATCTTTGATTTTCAAAACAGGTTTGAACCCTAATCTCTGGTACAGATTATCCATTTTAATTATAAACCAAGAGCAAACACAATAAATCTGGAGAATATTCCAGGAAGAACAAACCTTCCAACTAGCTGCATTCCATGAGAGGATCTTAACTGGAAAAATTGTACTTTATGAATTGTGACTAATGGGGGAAATTGTATGTTTTAACTATACACTCTATAAGAGGGGAATGTTAACCCCTGAACCTCTAACTGAAAGTAAGAATTAACTAGCCAATTGGTTTGAATATGGTATCACTCAACTCCAGCATCAAGGGATATGATGTCGCATTTGAGAAGACTCGAAACACTAACATTAGACTTCACTGGATAAACAAGGTCTATTTGATGAAACTTTAGTTGATTTTTCTTTTGGCTCTCTTCCCAGTTCCTTTTAATCCAAGTATCTCATTTCAAGTTAGTTTGCAGCCACCATCAAATCTCCTTTTGTGTACTTCGTTGCTTACACTGGACCAAGGTTTTTTTTTAAATGTAATCTCACCATACCTTCACCCTTCTCTTTACTAAAGTTCCAAGTCCAGACTTGCATTTCTCCCAAAACTGTTCTGATCCTATAATTCCCATTTTATTTATCTCACAATGGCATATATTTGGGATCCCAGAGCAGTGGTGGGATGCAACTGTTTTACTACTGGTTCAGTGCCCGCGTACCAAGCTGCACTACCACACAGCTTCTAGATTGCAAATTGAACTTACCAGAGACAGCCCAAGTGACTATGAAGGCTGTGAAGGTGCTCAAAACAGTTGTTCTGCATGATTCAGCTGAGGTACAAAAAGAGAGAGAGAGAGAGAGAGAAAGGGATACAGAAGAATGAATAGACATTTGTACATGTCCTGAGTAGCAATTGAAGCTTCCCAATTAGACTCTTCAGTAGTTAATTGCATGTTAGGTAAGAGTGGATTTTTTTGAGACAAATGTAAATCAATAAGATTTGAAGGGCATTTCTCTTCCATGTAATTATTATCTTTAGAGGCTACAATTGAAAGCTACAAAGAAGATTGGTTTAAAAAAAAAAAAAAATCTTATAAGCCATTCTCTGGATTTCTCCTTATATTTATAAATAGAAATGTCCAGATCTCTGTATGTTATTACAACCTCAGTGCTGATACCATCAAAATATAAATATTCTAGAATATCCTAGAAAAACAGTATCCTTTTTAGCTATTGTTCCAGCCATTTAAGATATTTAAAAGATCTATGTACTCACACTAAGCTAAAAACCATATAGTTTTAGGGAAAATTAAGTATGACTAATTTGTTTGGTATTATCACTGATTTAGAATAGATTCTTTTGTGAGTAGCTGTAATTATCTTTGGTGAGTTACAGAATCCAGTCTAATCACAGAGACATCTACTTCCCTCCTTTCTTGAATAGTATTCAAAACTGTTTCCAATTAATCTGGTATATTTGCACCATAAGGGGTCCAGTCTGCTTTATTCTCTAAAATTAAAGTTTTTCCTTGTTTATTTGCTGCAGATTCACACATTTGTTTAGTCCCGTTTTCCTATTTTTGTTACAAACTTAGATTGGTTTTTAGTCCAGTCACTTGGGTAGGTCCTTTAAGAGTCATTTCTAACAATGCAGAGCTTGTTTGACTCCTCTTATAATTTTTGATAATTTTATTTTTTAATTTTTCTTCTGTCTTTAACATCCAACTTTTGAGTCTGCTTCATAACATCTTTAGTCAACGTTGCTAACAGATTTTTGTCCTTTTTGAACTAGATTCTTTTTGAACAGATCATTTTCTTCCAGCATCTCTATCAATGTAGAGTCCATCACTATCTAAAAGAAAATATTTAATAGATTGCTTTTTACTATACATTTGTTAATAACTGCACTTCTATTTATTCTATCTGATTAAATTATGGGTAATTAAATTTGTATTTTAAAAAAGAAGATTTATACATATTCATTGGAGACACAGCCATAAAATTGGGGCTGAACCAGATCTTCCACAAGTGGTGTTATTTATGCTATTTATCATCTCAACTTCACCTCTGCCACTGCTTCTGATACATTTCTTTTGTAGAGGGCATGGCTTGGCCAGGGCCAACTTAGAGACCAAGTCAACTGTGTCTCTTAAAGACCTGGATTCTTTCAAGACCTTTTAAGATCCACTGACCATCTAGCATAGAATGCATGAAAGGTAAATCATCCTTCTCTGGCTGTATTGTCCAGTTTTGTTGTCCTTTCCTTCACTTAGTTTCAAATACTGAATAATTTTTATTTGTTTTCTGTGTTTTCTGTTTTCTGCTGAAAAATTGCCCTCTAAACTAGGTATACTCTCAAGATTAATATAAATTCTCTTACTATATCCCATAGTCTTAGCCACCACAGGTAATCCTCAATTTACAACAGTTCATTTAGTGAGCATTCAAAGTTACAACAGCACTGAAAAAGTGACTTATGACCCATTTTTCATAGTTATGACCATTGCAGCACCCCCACCCATGATCACATGATTAAAATTTAGACACTTGGCAATTGACTCATATTTATGACAATTGCAGTATCCTGAAGTCATGAGATCCTCTTTGGCGAGCTTCTTACAGCAAAGTCAACGGGGAAGCCAGATTCACTTAACAGACAGGTTACTAACTTGACAATTGCTTTAATTCATTTAACAACTGTGGCAAGAAAGATCATAAAATGGGACAAAAGTCACTTAACAAATGTCTCACTTAGCAACAGAATAAAGGGAGAGAGAGAGAGAGAGAGAGAGAACGAATGAAAGATGTAAATTTAGTTGAATTCAAGTTGTCTCTTCAAAGTACAGGAAAAGCTCCATGAAGAGCAAGAAGGCAAACTACAGAGTTAACTTTCTCTTGGAATAGGAGATACCACCATAGACCACCACCTGTAGAGTTTCTACAATCCATTTTTAATTCAACATTTTCCGAAGAAAACTAGCCACAAAGACTCTTACATTTAAAAATATGCTTTTTATGAAACCAGGAAACTTATCTCTGTAGGGCAGCATGTGCTAGAGTGAGATTGTTATAGCATTCAAGTGTTGTGCCTCCTGTCCTGTTTAATGAATGATGATTTCAAAGATGAAAATTCTTCTCCAGTATGGGAATTCCGAGCAGCAGTGGTACTTAGCAATAATTATCTGCCAATGGCATTGGCAAAGAATAGACGAGATACTAAAAAGAAACTAAATGTAAACAAAGCTCAAAGCAGCCTGTTTCTTCTGGCTGTCATTTCCAGCTCTTCTTCTGTAATAATGTAAAAGCAGCCACTGTATTCTACTGAGCTGTAATAAATTTGAAGTAATCCCAATAAATAAGTCACTAATCTGTTTACTTATTTATGTGCTACAAATACTTTTACAATACCCATTTCATCCAACTCCTGGCAGCATGTATCTGCACAAGGTTCCCTCTCCCCTTATGAGGACAACATAAGTGAAATTATTGGATGCATGCCAGAATAACTATACTTTAATGACACTTAGAACATTTAATTCATTTCAAATAATTATTTTGAGAATAATTTTTTTATTTATTCTATCATGAATTGATGGATTATAAATAAAGAGTCCTTTATTATGACATCTGTACTACACACAGCATGCCCAAACATCAAAGGGAACAGCTGACCAAATGCACTCAGAATGGACACATCTGCTATACATATCCATCAGCTATTAGTTTTGAGTTTCTCATAGCTTTGTCATGCAATATTGAGATGATTCTGAAATGCATTTCAGCAGCTAAGCCATTGGAAAACAAAGAAAATCTTTTTTCTGTGCTTCTTTGCAATACATTTATTGCAGAAGCAGACTGCGTTCCGTAACAATTGAGGGAGTCTATGCTAATTGCACAAATCCAGAAGCAAATTTATTTCTGTGACATAAATCCTGTTCCTTTATTTCTTCTGAAGATGAATTCACCTTGCTTGAGATAGAATACTTGTAGTGACTTAACAGACAAGAATCTCCCAGATATGGTGACATTTCTGGGCCTTCTGCATTCCAGGCTTGCATGAAAAAGCAGTAAACACTCTAATATGCCTTCTGTGGTTTGTTTTCCGGCATGTCTCACCAAATTAATAAAGCACATAAGAATGGCTCAGTGTAATCAGGGACTGAAAGTGGGGTCACACAGTTTCAAAATAAATTGCAGAGAAACAAATGGGGGATTAAAATTAAACACCTGCTTTTCCCTACTGAACAAACTTATTTTGCAATGTATCAAGAAAGAAACTTGGCCATAGAACTGTTGTCCTTAATTTAGATATAAATTTGCAATTATATTTGCAATCACATTTCTGCTCATCAGAGGATTGGTGTTCAGAGGGGTTAGGATCAATGTTTACAGACACCAAGAGTTTTGTCTTCAGCCATCCCAGCTTGAGCAAGCACCAACCATTGTTTTGGAAGAAATGAAACCAAGAGCAATTGGTGTGTGGTTATTTGCTCAGTTCCTAATTCATACTTGAAAATGGGAATAGCCTATTCATGTTTAGTCCAACGGGAGCACAGAAGTCTGTTTTGCCTTGCTATCATGTAAAAAGCGGACCGATTAGATCAAAGGCATATCTTGTACATTATTCCCATAGTGGCCTATTAAGACACCTGTACAGAAATTGTATGCACAGTGTATTGTTCCTAGTTACTGGCAGTATCTCTCTAACCAGAAAGGCATCTGTAGTGATTTATAACCGGAGACTATAATACCCTTAATTTCATTGAATTTATCCATGCCAATGTTATTGTTGCCTAGGTTGATGTGCATCTCAGCATATTTTAATAGCAATAGTTGAAACATTATGGCTGTCCAGAAACAGAATTGAAAACCAAACTGTGATTTGGAGCATGCATAGTTATGCTGGTAGCATTTGTGAATGCCTTAAACCCAGTACACCTATTTTCCTAGGTTTGCACATCAGCTGTGATGGAGAACAGCCAGACAAACCCAGGAAGAGATACATCTATTTTAAGATGTTTCTGACAGATGTTACAATTTCACGCATCTATGATCTTAATCACATTTTGGTCTTTGAATCCAAAACTCTGTAAAGTCTTATTAAATATGCACTGTGCAAAAAAAAATATTTTATTTGTGCACGATCGCTCAGTGTGAAATTCCATTCAATGACCTCAAGTTCAATATAAAAGAAGGAACGGCCTCTCTCTCTTCAATAATATGCATAATTCTGTTAAAATCTAACATGCTGTTCTCCCTTTCTAAGCCAAAAAGAAATATCTGTATCATAAACATTTCTTAGAGCACAGTTGCTCCTGATTTTTGTAATCATTTTGGTTACCTTTTTCAATGTAACCTATTCTAAATCTATCTACAGGTAGCCTTCACCTTACAACCACAATTGAGCTCAAAATTTCTGTTGCCAAGAGACAATTTTTAAATGAATTTTATCCCCAGTTTACAACCTTTTTGTCATGGTTGTTAAGTGGATCGCTGCAATTGTTAAATTACTACTGCAGTTGTTAAGTGAATTGGGCTTCACCACTGCCTTTGCCTGTCAAAGGTCGCAAAAGGTGATCACATGACCCTGGGACACTGCAACTGTCATAACAATGAGTCAGTTGCCAAGCATCTGAATTTTGATATGTGACCACAGGGATGCTGCAATGTTTGTTAGTGTGAAAAACAGTCCTAGGTCATTTTTTGCAGCTCCATTGTAACTATGAATAGTCACTAAATGAACTGTTGTAAGTCAAGACTATATAATGCATTCAAGAGCCAATTAAGGGCAAGGACAATACTTCTTGCCTTCACCTGCCCTCCAACTTTTGCTATCTATTTTTTAAACAATTTTTATTTTTCATTTTATAAATCAATCACATCATCTATCAGTATCAATAGTCTATACAACTTTACATTCTCTTTAACTCTAAGAAATAAAAAAAGAAAACCTTACTTCTTATTTCTATTATCAAGCCATTGATAAAAGGCTTCCCATCTCT
>JAEANM010011536.1:0-15220 GCA_017656035.1 Myanophis thanlyinensis | reverse complement strand
ATTCTATTCTAGAAAGGAAAGAGAAGAAAAGCTACCATCAGATCTAAGGGAGCTGTTTGGAGGAATCAAAAACAAATGAAGGCAAATTAAAGATGTCATTTGATCAACGGTAGTAATCTACCATTAGGGAGATTTTAAAGGAATAGGAACATATCATGGCACTGAGGAAGATCGGAGTGAATAATATTTTCCTTTCTGTATAATTTTCTTTATTTAAACTGACTCTAGAGCTGCTGTTAACTGTGATGGAGAATAAACATAGTATAGACCAAGGGCACCTATTAGTCTTTCTCCATTGAAGACTAATAGCAAGTATGCAGGCAAGTCTTGTAAGATAATAAAACAGACTGTAGAGAATTCCTACATTCATTCCACAGCTACATCCCTGATTTAAGTTAAGGTTCCTGCATCTCTGTATATTTTTAAGGAAAGAGAAAGATATGGACTCCCCTTTTTCAGGGAAACATTGGGACATGGTATGTTGTGTGTAATGAAGTTCTAAGCTCTCATGTCAAAGGCCAAGCCAGTACTTGTCTACATGCATTGCTGTTTGAATACTGACACACTATAGGATTTTGCCTATATTTATGCTTCCTACTGTATTGTTGGCCTTAGCAGAGGAATCTAACTGTTTTAAGTTTACCCATTGCCTTTGATTGAACTACCAGAAATTGCACAAACAAAAGTGAGGGGACAGGATAAAACATACATGTAGTCCAATTTTAAGACAAATGGTTAATTATAGTTAGTGGTATACTGTTAACATAATTGCTCCAAATATCTTTAATAATCTGCTTTCTTCTCCTCACATTACAAGTCACAATTTAGCAAGAACTTTTGGAGCCGCCAACCCAGGGTTTTAAGGAGTGGATGTGGTAACTCCTTAAATTGTAACCCAAGTTTAGAATCCCCTCCCTCGACTTTTAGAGTAAATAACAGTTTGAAGGTTTTTTAATCACCTCTTTATAAAAGGATTTGTAACAATAGCCTTGAAATGGGGACACTCCTCCCCACAATAGTTATTTTAAAATCTGTCTCACTATTCCATTTGCTGTTACAGATGTTTTGTTTCTTTTTCCCTGTGAGTGGGGTAATTGTGTATACTTGGGCACCTGGGGTTATATGTTGTGGGCTTTTCTGTGTTTTAATCACTTGTGAGAGATGGATGGCAATATAAATCACATAAATACGTTTATTTTTTATGGCAGCGGGCCAGCCAGATAAAGCTTCTTTTAAACTAAGGTTGTTCTTGTGCCTCATTTTCTTATCTTTATAATAGTCTGATTATTTAAGAGGCATGAGAAGGGGACTGGAGATTGTCTGTAAGACTGTTTTTTTTACCAGTGGAAATTCAAAGCCATCTGGGTATTATACAGCAAAATTTTCCAGATGAAGAATAGACCAAGGTAGTCACATGACTGTGGCCAACATGAAACAAAAGAATTCATTTATTATCCTGGCAGGAAATTTGTTCTCCAAGATGTTGTAGCTGCAGACATAATGATTTCATTTCCTTCACTTTGCTTAGATTAATTGCTTGTGCGTGTGTGCATGCTATTTCTAACTCTACCTAAGTGTACTTCTAGACTCTTAAAAGGTGTTTGTGACAGACTGCACACAGGCATAATTCAATGTCTCTTTTTGTGACTGACTTTTTATTTTTTTATTGAGGTCCCAGGTAGGCTGATTTCATTCCCTTGTAGTGAGTGAGCTGATCAGATGTGCACCACCTGAGAATAACAACAAAAAACTATAGGCAAATACCTCAAAAATTGCAGCCAAGAATCTTCAGATCCAAATCCTTCAGGAATCGGAGATAGGTACCATTAAAACTTGCAGCTGCTCTTCATTGTGTTCATCCAACCCTCCTTTAGCTGTTGCTTACAAGGAACTGGGGTGTCTTTCCAGGAAAGGAATAAATAGAATATACAAAGAAATGTTTGCATCACTCATTTCCATGGGAATTGCTGGTCAGATGCATAATTGTCCACGGGCACTAAGCCATATACAGAGGTTGGTGTTTCATGCACATCTGTCATGGCAATGTGTGGCCTAAATAAATGATCTGAACGTTTCTCATAACAAGGAGGTTGCGGTAATGAAGTCTCTTGAGGTTTTCTGAAATGTGTGCCTTGCCAGCACTGTTTAGTTATAGAAGATATTTTTGCCACGAAGGGCATATGTGTATATGTGTGTGAATTGCTGTGCCTGATTGCTGGATACACTGCCAACAATGTACTTAAAAAAGCAAGGTTTTCCTAGTGAAAATGGAGACATAAACTAATATTGGGATTTTGTGGTTTTCTGTGTATGAGCAGGAAAAGTAAGATTAAACTCTTCTGCATTTTAAACACTTTTTCCCAGGCAAAAGGATAGGCTTTTTTGACTTGGCAATATATTGCTAGCATGTTCAAGGTTTACTCTTACTTTGTTGAAATGAAACTTTTCTATAGTTATACTAACATTTATACTAACACTGACAACATTTTTTTAAAGAACTAAATGCATTTACCTGAAAAATAAGAAAATTTCAGTTTAAAATATATCCTTAAGAAAGAAAGAGAGAAAAAAAGAAAATCAGGTTTGCTCCTTCCATTTTAAAGGTTTAGGGAAAATTCCTAAACCTTTTAGATGAATGCAACAGATACCTTCACAAAGGAAACTGGGCTATGATTTGGCATAATAGCTTGTCCTTGTCCAAGGAAGCAGGGGCTGTGGCTATTTTTTTTTTAATATGACAGTTTCCCAAATGCCTCTTGAGAGGAGAGCAAGACATCCTGGGACAATGGATTATCGTGGAAAAATATTTTATCATGCTGGTTTTACTAATAAATTGGAAGAAGTGGCAAGTTATGCCACTCTTATTGAACAACAAACCTACTATTGCCATATTGAAACACAACCAAGAGCCTCTACACTCACAGGGTTACACAGTGGCTAGGTTCAAACAATTTGCTGAATTTTAAAACACAAATGATAGATGTGTGTAACATGCTCTGCCCAAACAATTTGCTGAATTTTAAAACACAAATGATAGATGTCTGTAACATGCCCAAATGAATAAACAATACGTAATGGTCTGTTATAAGCAACAGTGATTGGGTTCTCAAACATAACTGACTAACATCTTCCCAACTCCACTTCAGCCTAGTCTGAATTAGGTGAATACAGCTACAGTGTATTGAGGTGAAAAGTTTTAATTATCATCAATATGCATGTGTAGCATTTAGCTGACAAGCATCTATTTCCCTCTCTTCCATGACCCAACCCTTTTCTCCTTAGTAAAATGCTCAAAAGATGTAGCTATTAAGTTCCACTGAGAACATTTTAAACCAACCAGTGTGCAGGCCATTAACAAGTAAGAACTGGATGACTGCAGCCTAACAACATCCTGCTTGATCTGTTCCTTGAATTTTTCAGTGAGGTGAAAAACTTTCTAATAGTAAAATATGTTGATGTGCTTGCCAAATGCAATGAAGCTGAAAACAGACTACAATTGGGTTGTAATTGATGCTTCTTATATATTATATTTATTCTTAGTCTTGCTAGTGTCTTCAGTAGCAGATTCTTTTTTTAATTCAAATACATCACAAAAGGTTAATTGAAAGAAATTTTGCTGGCAGGATCAGAGTCTTTCTCCTTTTTAATTGCAAGAATGAGGGCTTGGTCTGTTCTGCTCTTCTGTAGATTAATTTTGTTGTTGTGGCAGCAAGCCTGATTATTTTCTGTTTTGTACTTCTGTTGGCTTCTCATTTCAACTGCTAAATTCTCAGATAATTACTTCCTTTTTATTTAATAGTTTTACCCTAGTATTCCTTGTGATAGAAGGAGTAATAAATCCTATTATAGCAAGCAGTAGTGTCTTGTTCACAAAAATAATGGCCAATCCAGAGGTGCATTAAACAAGGTTAAAAAAAAAGAATGGACAAGAATATAGGAGAAAATTACCAAGAAATCAAGCTAAGCTTGTATCCAGTCTTCTTCATGAGGGGGAGCAGCCATTTTTTAAAATATAAGAATTGAAAAAAGTACATGGAAAATCTGATTCTTCATACCTGAGAAAGGTGACAATCTCTCTCCCTCTCTCTCTTTTCTGAAGCACCCATCTCATTTAAACATTCAGGATATATGAGAAGGTGTTTGAATTCTGGAGGCCTAGCAGGGCTCACTGCGGTTGATCCAAGTTTAATCATGTCCATTCAAGTAAAACAAAATAGCTCAACATGGAAAGGTCCTTTTGACCATGCTTTTATTAATGTCTAGTTGTTCACAAATATTGTACTATCAATATTGACAGTTTTTCTTTTTTATATTAACCATATACTATATATTCCTTTTCTCTCTCTCTCTCTCTCTCCATATCTAGACTAGCACAGGTCAGGACATACATTTCCATTTGAAGATAGCTGAATAATATACCAGTAGTTTTTGAAATTGTGATGACCACTTATAGGAATATAAAATAT
Organism: Myanophis thanlyinensis; assembly: GCA_017656035.1. NCBI lineage: Eukaryota > Metazoa > Chordata > Lepidosauria > Squamata > Homalopsidae > Myanophis > Myanophis thanlyinensis. The sequence goes on along the minus strand of JAEANM010011536.1, from coordinate 10,754 downwards.
ATAGTAAAAATATTTGTCCTCCAGATTAGATACAGCATATTCTCACTTCTTTAATATGTACAATGTGATCCAATCTATTAAACAAATCTGTAACAAGAGTTGAAGAAGGTTAAGCATTAGTACTTTTCATTTAGATTTCATTTTATTTCAGGATGATCAGTCTTTCTGTGGCTGGAGGAAGGAAAGTCTGCGGGACAAACTGTAGATCAAAAAAGTAGAGGAAAATCCAAGATAATTTTTTTAGGTGAATTGAAATCAAGTTAATTTGATAATTCACCATATATTTTATTATTTCCTCTTTTGAGCACAGTATAAATTAGGGAATCTGTATCTAATCTTGGGATTACATTTTATGTGTTATTGCCAAGTTTTGTTGAATAATTACAACAAATATCATCTCTTGTGAAAATCCCTACACAATGTCCTATGTTTGCTGTGTTATGTTGAGATACTTGGAATACATTTCCTGTCAAAAGTGTAACTATTACCATCTGAAGCATCCTAACTATAGATTATAACTGTGTAATAGATTACAATATAAGTAATACTTACAAAATATGTAAAAAAAATAGTTCATAAATTTAAAGATCCCAAATAGACTGTATTTTGTTGTGGCTAATACAGGAACTGAGCAGCCTCTAACTATTGCAGATGAGCTATGCCAAATTGATAATAAATCTAGCAACACCTATAGGTTTGGAAGCAGCTAGATCTCTGTTTCTAAATTTAAAATACATTTGATTACGTTGTTCCTCATTTATATAACTGAATGTTACACTTTTCAATTTATAACCTTATATGCAGTTTACTTTTATCTTTGTGAGGCTCTGTTACACTCCATTTGTCTGACTATCTGTTATGGATGCTGTAATGGCATTATTGATCTTGCATGGAATAGGCAACTCCAGATGACGTCCAGAATTTCTCCCAACTTTATGATTCTAGACTTTCTTAAATGACTCTGCTCTTTCTCCCTCGCTGCTGCTTATCATACCAGTAGCTTCTTTGCTTCAATTTTTACTGTTTCTGTGAATTGGCTTAATTTCTTAATCTTCATCTTCAGACTATTTCATTGGTCTCTCTTCTGTATGAACTACTGAATTGTATATTTCTTGAGAAAGATATGTTTTCTTGTCAAGAATTAAGAGCAGAAATACTGTCCCAGATCTGACTCTGCCTTACCTACCCTAGAACTCTGTTACCTGCCCATTAATGTGCCTTTCGGAAATATATCTCCTGTTCCCACAATTTAGGTATTTAGTGTCTAAGTGACACTGATCCCATAGATTATATATAGCCACATATAGTAAACCTCTGACATTCTTATCTGTGAGAAATATGCTGACATCCAGTAGTTCTCTGGGAAAGATGTCAGTTCTGTCAACAGTTATTGGCTTCAGGGCTAAGAAAACCCAGGAGAAAAAAGAACCAAGAGAAACATGGGGAAAGCAGGAAAAAAGAATAGGTTTTAAATTGTCATGGATAGTATGAGAAAGGAGCTGTACCCTCCTATGGATTGGAGGAAGTCAATTGTCCACTGTGCCTTTATTTTGGTTTTCAGTAAAATTTGTATATAGTTGATTCATGTTGAGAGATTGAGACCAAACCTATCAGGCAAATTAGGCTGTATGAAGTAGGGAGATTTAAGATTTACAGGGGAGTCATGTTAATAGAGACACTGGATTAATTTAGTTATTAGTGCATTAGTTCAATCCTCTTTTTACACCTGTGACAGTGGTAATAAGGCTTACGTTTACTCATGAGGTGTTCATATGGCGTTATTCTGTAAATGGCTACATTTTAAATGGTCATAACAAACTCAAGAAAAGTATACCATTTAATAAATTCCTGAGCAAAAAACTTACAGTATACCCAGGACACTGCTAAATAAGACAGTGCTTCCAAGTATATCATAGTACAGGTAGTCCTCAACTTAACAAACACAATTGAGCCCAAAATTTCTGTTTCTAAAAAACATTTCTTAAGTGAATTTTTCCCGAGTTTCTTTTCTTGCCACAGTTGTTAGCTTTATAGTGGAGTTGTTTAGTAACACAGTTGTTATGTGAATATGGTTTCCTCACTGAATTTGCTTGTCAGGAGGTTGCAAAAGATGATCACATGACCCCAGGACACTGAGTCAATTGCTAAGTGGCTGGGTTTTGATCACATGATCACAAGGATGCTGCAGTGGTTATAAGTGTGAGAAATGGTCATAAGATACCTTTTTCAGTGCCATTGTAACTTCAAATGGTCACTAAATGAATGGTTGTAAGTCTAGATTGTAAGCCTGTACATTTAGAAACGATAAATCCTAGTCCCCAGGATATTAACTCAATAACATTGGTTACAGTATAGCCCTCTCTCCAAGCCATCTGTAATTCACTATAGATTATAGAGACAGTCAAGTCCAAGAGTTCATTAGCTTTGGTAAATGGACTTGTAAAACTCAATAGAATAAGATATTTTATGTTGAATAGGCTTCTGAGAGAAAGACAGGAAATCTGTGTGCAGAAAGAAAGCTCGCTGGCATGAAGGGAAATCTGAACCTGCCACTAGCTATAAACTAAACATGTAACACCTGTACTACTAAGTAGAATTTGATAATTTATTCCAGACTTTCCAATGGCTTCATTCCTTTAAAAATTAACCCTTTGACAGTACCATGTTGAACTCTATGCCTGACCACCACAGATCATTTTAGCTATTTCAAGCAATTGGTTTGATGGAAAAGGAGTTCTGTTCTGAGAAAGGGAGGGAGAGGAAATGTACTGACAACATGATTTATTGCAGAGTTCCCATTCCTTCCTCATATCTCTCTTCTGATTTGGGGGCACCTGCAGGCTGCTTTTATACACAGGAAATGAGCTTTCAGTCCCTCCACCCTAATGAAGATAATCAGAGGAGTTTTTGATGAGACAACAGTTTGGGGATTAGTTTAAGCCACTCAATTTTTGTCCATACAAGGTCAGGAACAGTTTTCTGCTGCTAGCATTTTTGGGAGTATGCAATTCCTCCATACCCTTCCCTAAGGAAACAGAGCTTTCAAACTATGGTTTAGTGTTTCCATTCCATTCTAAACAGTGAAACAAACCAATTAAAATAATCCCCAAGATGATTTTTTTTGCCCTCAGTGTTCACATTCTTCTCATTCTGTTTACCATTTACTATTATTTCCATTACTGGCACAGATTTTAATAAAAAGAAAGTGTTTGGCATGTGATTGTATACGTACATAAACAGTGGAGACAATGACCATTTTTCTCCTGAATCTTTTGGAGTCTTTATAGCTTTTCAAGTTCTGTTTTAGATAGTATTTCAAGATGTGTTTGTTTCTTAAATTTATATGCCACAATTTCACTAATAATGGTGGCTTACAAACAGTAAAAAAAGTAAGAATAAAAATTAAAAATTAAAAAGCTATATAAAAATCTAGAATCAAGGAGTTGGATGGCATAAGGATGAGGTCTTCTTACCCAATCAATCATCTCCAGCAATGGCAACATTTCAGGGCCTGAAATCAACCAGCAAAGCCAGGTTTGAGTCCCTTCTGGAAAGTCAAAAGGTTCGGAGCAGTTCTCACCTTTGGGGCAGAATCTTCCATTGGGTGGAAGCCACATCAGACAAGGTTCTACTTGACCCCATAAAGCAAAATTTCTTTTCAGACATAATCTACAGCACAGACTCCTTATGTTGGAGCAAATACAGAATTCAGAATAACAGAGTTGGATAACTGCCTAACCCACATTTTTCTATCTTTTATCAAGTAGTAGGTTGTGGTCTACTTTATCAAACGCCTTACTGAAATCCAAATAAACTATATTCACAGCATTTCTCTGATCCATTAATGTTGTCACTTTGTTGAAGAATGCAATAAGAGTTGCCTGGCATGATCTGTTTTTGATAAACCCAAGTTGGCTTTTGATTATGACTTTGTTTGCTTCTAGGACCTAGAGTCTAGCTGTTCATAGATTTGTTGCTTGATTAACTTTTCCAGAATCTTCCTAGGTATTGATGTCAGGCTAAGAGGTCTTCAGTCTCCTGGATCCACCCCCCCTTTTTAAAAAATATGGGAATTACATCAATTCTTTTCCAGTCCTGGTGCTCCAGGATCATTGAAAAGTATAGTTCAGTGGTTCTGAGAGCTTGTTGGCTAGTTCCTTCAAAACCTTGGAGTGTAATCTATCTGTCCACACAACATCAGCAACACAATCAGAACTCCAAAGAAACGAAAGTCCCCAGAATAAGATTTTATTGAAGACATTATATTGGCACGGTCTGGAGAAATCCTGAATCTAAAATTCCTGGGATTTCTCCACCCAAGTAAAGTGAAAGTTCCTCCCCATTAATTCCCATATCTCTCCTCACCAATCTACTCAAAGAAAGATCAAAACTCTCCTCCAGCCCTAGCCCCCAGCAGGTGCAAAATGACCAGTGAAAACTCATGAGAAACTTTGAAGAAGAATGTAAAACAAGACAACAGTCTCCAAGTTGGCTCTCAGACTATGACTCCCCAACTCTTTGACCTTGAATAGAAATGTGTCAAAACTAAAAGGGACACAGTAATAATTACAAAACCACAGAAGAATAAATTCCCAGCATAGAATATTCCTTTTAGGCTTGACACTATCTAACCCTAGTGATTTGAATTTGTCTATGGTGTACAGGTGCTCTCCAAACATTTTCTTGCCTATTTTAATTTGTATTTAATTTGTTTTCCACAGCACTGTTTTTGATAGGTTGGACTATTTTTCCTTTTGTGTAAAAACAGATGCAAAAAACAAGTTAAGCAGTTCTGCTTTCTCTCTGTTGTTCGTTACCTTTTTGACATTTTCTCCCCTTAGTGGACCAATCATTTCCTTGACTTTTTCTTGTTTTTTACATGTTGAAAGAAACTGTTTTTTGTTATTATTTTTTTTGCCACAAGCTTAGTTCATTTTGAGCCTTATCTTTCCTTGCTTCACCTTTGCAGGCTTGGGCTGTTTGCTGATATTCTGCCTTAGTTGTAAGAGTGCCCTGTTTCCACTTTGTGTACTTGTCCTTTTAGTTCCATTGGGATGACATCTCAGATATCCAGGACTGGTATCATAAAATACTTTAAAGATAATGATAACATCTTGAATTGGACCTGGAAGCAAATTGGAAACTAATGCAATCCATGCAACATGTTATATATGCCACCCTAGGGACTCCAGAACTGTCCCTGCTGCTCCCTTTTGCATCAGGTGTAGCTTCTGAATATTCATTGTAGAAATCCAAATGAGATGACCAGGCATGAGTGAGTGTGCGCAGGATTATAATAAATCAGTACAATAAAATCATGTCCTTGTCGAAGAGGAATTTGTCTGTTTTACACACAGCATATTATAGTTTGTACTTTTGCATGTGTGTATGTGAGTGAGTGAATGTGTGTGTGTGTATGAAAAGAGTTCCAGTAGAAATCTGGAATTGTATTTAGCTTTCAGAGCTGGGAAACATCACTGAAAGTATGAAACAGTCATGCAGAATAAGGAACTTGTGGCAGGAGGGCTGACTCCTCCGGCAGTTTTAACATCCATAACCAGAATGGAAACTGTTCTCATAAATAAAAACTGTAGTCTGGCATCCATCCCAGTGTGCAGATGGTTTCCCCTATGCTTGCTCCTTTGGAGTCTTTTTCTAGCTGAGGCTTACATAAGCATCTAGGCTGGAAGCAGGTGTGTGCTTTGCAGGAAAGATGCCAAACTTCATGTCCTGCCAGCTTTTTCTTACCAGTTCCTCAATAATTAAGAGCAGGAAGTGCTGCTGAGAAGCCAAAGCTAGGTATGAAATAAAGACAAGCCTCTATGTGTTTGCATTGTGAGCTGCATTTGATCTTTTCTGTTGTTGCTTCTTAAAAAACCAACACATACAGATGAAATTCATTTGAATTCCATCAATAGTCTTTATTTCATCTTTCCAAGCTGAGTATTCATTTGTAATGTAAAATCCATTGAGAAATTAAACAGGAGGAAGTTAAGTTCTTTGTCCCCTTCTTGTCCATTGATAATCTTGAAAATACCTCTGCGGACACTGGAATATCAAAGGGCTTTTTCTAAACCTATATGATTTAGTGATTGTAAACCTAAATGTGATTTTGATTCTGAAATGGGTTAGGATCTTTATAATATCTATTTTATCAGTTCACGTATGACTTTTTGTAATGAGAAGTAAGAATAACCTTGAAGAACAGGAAAAAGGTGATGATATCAAGCTCCAAAAAACAAGAAAGGCACATTATGATTCTTCTAAGCAGGTTTCTTTATTGTTCCTCATATATGGAAAGAAATCTTAACAAACTGAGGCAGACCATTTGCACCATGAAATATATACTTTGGGAATTATTAGGGAGCAGTTGTTTTCATCCTCTTTCACTCACACAAAATATCTAAACTCTTGCTTCTCTTTCCATTCTTGGAAACCTGACAACATTCCATCACAGATGGTCCTATAAAAAAAAGATGTGTCCAAAGCCAAAATTTAATTTGATAAAGCAGCTCAGATTTGACCCTCTCTAATATCACACAGATAAAGGAATGGAGGGAGAAAGCACATTCAGACTTGCAACATTTTGTAAAATTGCAAGGTTATTGCAATATTACAAAAAATATATGTAACATTAGCATTCATATCTTTGGGTTTTTTAGTTTACCTTGTTGAACAAGGATCTCAACAAGGGAAAGAGACAACAAGGGATCTTTTGTGAAAAAACCCACAGGTGGATGTTCGCTTCACATGCAGGACATACTGCAAAGATCTGTCCTCCTCTTTCCTTGAAGATTGGTTGACTGATTATGTGACATCAAAGTTGTTTTTTTACTTATAGAAACCAGATGGATATATTTTTTCCATGATAAACTGTCTTTGACCTGATCTTTCAGGAACTCCTACAGGGCATCCATTGCCACTGTATTTGAGTTCATTCATCTGGCTGCCGGACATCCTCTTCTTTCTTTTCTTTCTACCTTTCCCAGTCTTTGAGTCTTTTCCAGAAAGCTAGGCTTGTACTTTTATTATCTTAAGAATTTGTTGCTGGATACTTTATATATATGACCTCACAGAATGAAAACGGATTATTTCAACTACAAACTCACTGGCCAGGCAATAATACAACTTAACCGCAACAGATGTTGGTTGCAATTTAAATGGGCTGTTTAAAGACTGAAGAAGTTATTGACTTTGTTTTCTGGCAACACATATTATGAATCATTCTGCAGATATAAACAATGCATAAAACTGTCCTACACTAAGGGTAGACTTGATCTTTATCTCACCAGGGAACCCAACAGGAAAAACAATAACTTTTGAGAACTACATTTTTGATAGCATTGGAATAAGTGGAATCTCTTGATTGCAGAAAAATGAACAGGCAGTGTTTCATTGATTATCTTTTGGTGACTAAAAGAAATCTTTTACTTCTAATCAAAACCTTAATTATTGGGACTAGAAGATGGAATGAAATAACAAAATTACAGTTTATGCTGGGGGTATTTCCCCCCCCCCCAAAAAAAAACTCTGCACAGATGAGAATTTTGCAATAGAAGTCTTGCTGTCCATGATTTTGGGTAAATCAAGGGTACATTAACCTCTGCAATTAAAAATAAGCAGAAATGTCTTTTTACCTTATCAATTTTTGTAGACCCAACTAGCTCACTAAACAGTCTTTAGGTTCTGCATGTGCAGGCGATAGAAAAGAGGAAGAAACAGATGTCATAACATTTGGTCCAATACTTGGAAGAAAAGTGACTTCAGGTAGATCTGTGATATTTCAAACAAGCCCTCATATTATAAATTATTAGTCTTTCATAGCCCTTTTGTTGCAGAAGATAGGTAGGCAGATAGGGCAAGATAGGGCTTGTAGTTGCATCATTTATCTGACATTTCATCTACAATACTTGCTTTCTTATTTACAACCTGCTGGCAAAGCAAGACAGACCTGTAGTAAAACTAAATAGGTTGTGTAGGAACTTGATTAGAGAAAATTCATTTTAAACTTTCCATAAATTGCATTCAAGTGTAATATCTGAGCTCTAGTAAATATATTCAACGTAGAAAGAGTATACTGACAACTACTTCTCAGTGACATTCGTGTGCTTGTTTATATTTAGATTTATATTCTTTCCTTCTGTTGAAAGTTCATGGAAGTACAAATGGGAATTTCCCCTTATTTTATCCTGGCTCAAAATAATGAACTCATGGTCTTTCCTTAAACATCATGGTTGGGAACTTAAACCACGATCCAAACTGGTAGCTTATGGGAATGTAGGCAACTTTTGAAATTGAGAGAACTTAATTACAAACTTAATTACAATACAAAGTTCTCGAAAGAGGCCCTTGTAAATTTTAGAGAGATACTACTATACTCAGCAATAATCAGTTTCCCCCCCCCCAAAAAAAAAACCAAAAACAAAACCTGAGATACAATTCTCAGCATTTTTCAAAAGCATATTCTGCTACTCTTGTGCTGCTTTACCATGAAACAGATGCTAACAATTGACCCACCAGTAGGATGGGAGGTCTTTAACAATTCCAAGAGGAAGTAAAATAAGTCCTGCCAAAGGACCAAGGATATGATACGAAGAATGAGCTGCTCTGAATCGTGTTTCCCACAAGAGACTACATGACACTAAACGACCAATGTGTTTTCAGGAAAAAGAATCCATCAAATGTGAAAGAATTATGGTTTGAAACCATCTTCATTTGCAGATAGGAAACAGAGCTATAAAAATACTTGACCCCTGCAATACTTTGAGCTATAGTTACAGCTAAAACATATGACCTTCATAAACATATGACCTGCTTTCAGTTTTGAGGTATATGCCTTTTTGTTCATATACTAACACCACCAGAAAACCTATTTACTGTTTGCCATTTTTGTTCTGATCAGCAACTCTGCTATCAAAAATTATTGCTGCTTTAAATTCATTACATACAAAGGGAGCACTAGTATGGACTTGGCCAAATTTAATTTTAACACATAATACAGCAAATGGCTTTGTTGCTATAATTCAGTATTTTTCAGTGTCAGCAACTTTAAGATGTGTGAACTTCAAAACCCAGAATTTATATACCAGTGAAGTTGAGAAACACTGCTTTAATGGTTGCTTATTTCTTCATTATTTTCTGGGGTGTCCTTAATTGGAACTAGGTTGTATTTCAAACTATATCCAGGTACCATCTCTCTAGTCTAAATCTTACCCATAGCTCATACTTTTATGAAGTATTTTTATTTATTTGTGCTTGAATACCTTCTTAAGTGCTATAAAGGACCTTTGCTCATTTGCCATTTTTCAGTGACCAAGACATTAGTATCTGCCATTCTATATTTCCTGCTAGGCCCTGGACATGATACTTCCCTGTGCATACAATATGATCTATCTCTTCAGCAGTGCCTCTACCATCTGTAATACCTGAAGTCAGCCTTATTTAAAACACTGGGAAAGAAAACATAGGTGTATTTGACATTAATATGAAAAGATAAAAAAGAAATGGTAAGGACAATATATACATTGTAAAAAACAAAGATAAGGAACTAAATAAGCATCAGTATTAGACAGGTCTAGGGGCCTATCAGAAACATTGAGTGGGAGAGTTAAATATGGAGACTAATCCATCCTACCCTGAATCTCATCAAAATTTGAACTGTTTCAATTTTCTACTTTAGAGTGATTCTTATTGTTCCATATTGATCCTTAATGTAAGGCTTAAAATGGATTTAATACAATCCCTAAATTGGAATTTAACATGCTAATTGCCAAACCCATCCAATAAAATCCTGGTTCACCAACTTTTTATCACCAATTTAGCCACTGCAATACCCAAATAATGATATATTCCTCTCTCTCTACCACCACTAAAAGGTTGTCCAACTTGTTGCTACATCATTGGTCCCCGATATGAAAAGAGGGTAGAGGCAGTGCTGAAGAAATGGATCATACTGTATGTGTAGGGAAGTATCATGTTGGGGCATTGCAGGAAATTTAGAACAGCAAATGTGAGTGGGGATTGTAGCTGACTCTAGTTGACTTTGTTTCATTTTGAAGATTAATATATTCTAAAAGGATGTTTGTGTACCTCTCTATAACCAGTAAAACCATGGCATTTTATTCAAGGAGTATCTGTCTGTTGGCCTGATTTGAATTCAACCTGTATTCCAGATGGGAAGAACATTTTGGTACTTTATCTCCAAATGAAATACTGTGTTTTTTTAAAATATTGTTTGAAATTCTTTTTATTTTTCTAATTGACAACGGCTAAAGTATATATTTTAGGGTTTTTTTTGTTGCTTTGGAAACGGTTCATTTTTTTTACTCAAGGACTGATCCATGAAGAATTCTACAGCTGGTCCAGTTGATATAGAACTATTACTTTCTTCATTCCAAATAGAACAAATGGTCAACTGTATTCCATCTTCAGGTGGTTTATTAGCAAATACATGTTCTATTACCAGCAGGTACCACTAACAGTTCCAGACAACTCTGGTCTGCAGTTCATTCATCATTTTGTTGTGACATGGTTAAAAAAGGAAGGAGGGAGAGAGAGAGAGAGAGAGAGATGGGACCATTCTGATTTATTAACCACAGCAATAGCCAGACCAGCATTTTAACAATATATGCTGCTACTCAAGAATTCTATGGATGCAAACTAGAAACCATCTAAAGTCAGGGGTCTCCAAACTTGGCAATTTTGTGACTTGTGGACTTCAACTCCCAGAATCCCTCTGGCTGAGAGATTCTGGG
>JAEANM010011535.1:0-15221 GCA_017656035.1 Myanophis thanlyinensis | reverse complement strand
CGCACGGCCTCCAGGCACCAGCCCATCACTTCAACGGCCTCATTGGGGTGGTTTGGGGTGGAAATGAACAACTGGGTTCATTCCTTATACTCTTACAGTATAAGGAAGAACATTAACTAAATATATGTCTTCGAACTGCAAAAGACATTTTTAAAGACATATGGCTTCAGAAATACAGCAAATATATGACATAAACTGTATATTTTCTTAATTTTGTTTTTGTTTTTATAGGTATGCCATAGGTATTTCTTATAAGTCTGTACCAAAACATGAGTGGATTGGAAAGAATTCTGCTTCTTGGGTTCTTTGTCGCTGCAATAATACATGGGTGGTGAGACATAACAGCAAAGAAATTCTAATAGATCCTGCACCCCATCTTCGCCGTGTTGGCATTTTGCTAGATTACGACAATGGTTCTTTGGCCTTTTATGATGCCTTGAATTCACTACATCTTTACACTTTTGATATTACATTTTCACAGCCTGTGTGCCCAACATTCACTGTCTGGAATAAATGTTTGACAATAATAACAGGCCTTCCAATCCCAGATCATTTAGATTTTATTGAACAGATGCCATGATCAATACTGAATGAATATGGATGATGAATGTCCTATGGGCCTCACCTATACTTTTACTGAACTTTGATTGGAAAAAGGAAATACATTTCATACAAAAAAGAAGTCTTTACCTGTTTTCAGCCAGCAGTCAAATCAGGAAGATCTCCTTGGACATTACTATTCGTTTTGTATTAAAAGCAAGATATGGCTTTAATAATTTTTCAGATTGTTTTTGTATCTAGACTCCTTCAGAAAATTTATAAATTATTTATATTAAAAAAAAAACTTAATAGGAACCCCCCAATTTGGTATTTGCAGCTGAGCACCTCATTACAAAGACTTCTTTTTGCACATGAAGAGCTGTGTCACAAAAGTTCCTATTGGATGTATCCAATAATTTTATTTTATAATAGAGTTATTTGGAATTATTTGAAAGAAAGACACAATATTCTTCAATTTTGTTCTTATGGTGTTTTCCTAGCAGTCACTTTTCACTCCACGAAATACCGCTTCAATTTGGAGCGCATTAAATTATACTTTAATGTATAAAGTCAGTGTCTGGATCAACCATCAGTCAATATTATTGATAACAATTTTCTTAAATACTAATTATTCACTCTGTCACAGTTAGGAATATGTATTTTGTATTTTTCTTTTTGGTCTCAGAAAACCATCAACTAGAATTAAACAACTAAGATAGATCTAACATTATGTTTTAGATAAAAGTATCGCTAAGATCAAATGATCGATTTCTGATGGTATTCATTTGGATACATATCATTAAAAAGGTACACAAAGCAGCCACATATGCAGTGCTAGGAATAGGCAATGTACAACTGATTTTAAGTTTAAAATGAGATTTTGTTATGTTATAGTATATCAATAAAAATAGTAAAAGGTATCTGTTTTGTAAACAGTGCCAGTAAGAGCTGTACTTCACTGTATCATTCTGTGGGACTTTGAAGGGATCCAGGGTTTCAATTTTCTTCTTCATTTGTTTCTTTTGAGAGTAATGTCTATAGGTCAAGTTTTTGAGGTTGTGAATTTTTTTCAGCAAGAATTCCAAATGAAAATACTTAATTGTAAAATCTGCACACAAAGAATGAAAATACGTTTACTTTAAGAAGATACATTAGTAAACAAATGTATTGTGCTGAAAAGAGATTTTTTTTTTACCTGAAAGAAAGACCAAAATGATTAAAGAAAGTATGAGGGTCACTAAAAATATCAACAATAGTAAATCTTTTTTTGTGTATTCTTGCTTTTTCAGAATCATCTTCCTTTTGAATAAATGTGATAATTTTGTGTATTTATAAAGCATAAATGATAAGTTCAAGAGTCAAACAAGTTGACTAGATATGCAATGGGGGAGAAGTCAAAACTGTAAGACATAATCAAAACTGCTTCTCTCATATGCAGATGTGCCCCAACACACACAAAAGGAATGAGCATTCAGTTACAACATGGGGCTTGCAGGTTGAAAAATCTTGCACGTTTTAATATACTCACACCTGCAGACATCGCTGACCAGATTTTCAGATTTCATAATGCTGTATCATTCCTGTTTTCCTCTCAGTTAAGTATTAAATAATGTTTCTGGTTTCTAGATTAAACAAGTAAACAAAAGTTGATCAACAGTTTCTGGTTTCTACCTCTTTAAGGTTGTTTGTGGTAAATGGGTGAACCTTTCATTCGCTTTTTGGTCTTTATCTAAAAAGGTACTTTAAGTAAATAAACCCTATAACCACATTATCTGCACAAAAATGCCCATAATAATAATTTGCCAAGCAAAATTTGGGGGGGGGGGGAGTTGACATCATGGCAGCCAACCAATTATTAAGGAATTTAGTTCTTTCTTCTGTCTCCTTGTGAATATTTACCTGTGCACCATACTGTCATAATGTGCACTTTAACATTTCTCCCATCCCTTGCTATAATGTTTTTCAATCTTGACAGCTTTAAGATGTGTGAACTTCAACTCCTAGGTTGAAGCATTTATACATCTAAAAATTGCCATGGTGGAAAATCACTGCTGTAGCTCAACTGCAGGCCAAGAAACAGAATCACTATAGGAACTTTGCACTATACCAGGGGTTGCGCCCAGACCATGATGAATCACAATGTTTTTTGCCTTTGTGGAGCCAGGATGGGAGTGGCCTGTACAGGACATATCCAGCCCACAGTCCTCCAGTTTGACAGTTCTAACAAATACTAGGTGTTTGTTTTGCTAGAAAGTATAGTGGAGACTATACTTTCTAGCAAAACAAACCCCTAGTATTTGTTAGAACTGTTAAGAGCTAAAATCTATGAACTTCTTTCCTCCTTATCTTACCTCCAAGCCTTTTTGCTTTTATTTTTTTTCAGTATAAGCATATTTATTTTGTTTAATCAGAAAAAATAAATCAGAAAAAGAAAACAAAAATATAAGTCCAGCACTAACAACAAAAAGTGACCCAAATACCAAATAAATTTAGCATTTAACATATAGAATCCACCTTGATTGGATGCTGGAAAAAAAAAAAGAAACAGTAAATTCTCCCCTTTTACACACATGCATGCATACCTACACGCATATATCATTTCCCCCCAAATACGACCTACCCTGAAAACACGCTCTCGCCTGATTTTCATACCTGCACCTAATATAAGCCCTATCCCCCCAAATTAAAAGAGTAATCAACAGGTTAAGCTAAACATACTAATCTTTAAATCTGTCTGTTAACTAATCTCTTATTGCATTTGACACATGGAAAGTTCACAAACACTTTCCAGACTCTTATAAAGCTGTCTAGTTCATTATCTTTCATCAAAGCAGTTAATTTTGCTACCTCTGCTAATTCAGTCATTTTGAAAAGCAGTTTGAAAATTCTTCAACACTTAGCATCCCTTTTTTCTTTCCAGTGCTTGGCAAGTACAATCCTCGCAGCAGTCACACTGTGAAAGAATAGCACCCAAAATTATTTTTCAATTAACTTGACAATAATGCCTAAAAGAAAAGTGTCAGGTTTCATTAATATTTGTATCTTAAATATTTTCTGCATTGTCATGTTTGTCTTTTATGTAAAATGATGTGCTTAGGTCTTAAATGTTTTAAATCAGAGGTAGGACCATGGCTGTCTCAGGAATTCTGGCAGTTGAAGTCCACAAGTCATAAAAGAGCTATAGCTCCCCATCCCTGTTGTAGATGGTTCATTTGAAGAGGCTGATTCAATAGAGTTCAGTAAGTCCCCAATAAACTTTCAAATGAAGGAGCAGGAAATAATAGCATGGGATGTTTTAGGCCCATGTTTTGTGGCCTTTTCTATGTCCAAGGGTTACCTATCTGATAGTATTGTATAAGAAGATGCAATACACAGTGGTAGTCTGCCCACCCCCCACATTATGTGCTATTCTACTTAAAAGTGAATGATTTTAGAAGTTTAATTATTTCTCCATGTTTATAGCTTCTCAGAAAAATGTAAGCCTAGAGGAATGAAGTTGCTGGGTGTAATTCTTCATTAAATCTGAGCCACTCTTCAGAGTATTAGATTGGCACATTTCTGTTTTGTCAGATAGTATGTAGCTTTTAACATGACCTTCAAGCACCAACTAGGACTGCACAGAACTATTAGCTTCTTTGTGACTCAGACACAAAACTCCTTTTTAAGCAACAAGTTGGTTAAGGTTTGCCAAAGTTTCTCAACTATCATTTCTTCAATAATGGTTAGAGGAAATGACTACATATTTATTCATCTTACGAAATACTTGAGAAAGGATCATTTTTAATATCCTTCAGTAATGCCTTTCAATTCGTGCTATTACTAAATATGCCTTGGTAAAAGAGAGATCACTTTGTGGGGGAGCAAAGTGCACTGGAGGACTATGAAAGACAGCTTACAATTACAGGTAATCTTTGAGATACAACAGTACATTCAATGAATGTTCAAAATTACAACACACATCCGAAATGCTAAATATGAATTCATTTCAAAGTTACAAATGTTGCAGCACTTCCACCACCATCCGGCCGTCGTTCACCCTTATGCTGCAGCACACCCACCTATTTCCCTCCCATCTTACTTGGCCAGGTCCTCAAAGGCCCCTAGAACCCAGTATGTTGGCCTGCTTTGCCAATATGACCTGGCGGGCATTACCTGCCATAATGACCTGGCGGGCATTACCGAGACCTGGGTGGGCCCAGAGGGGGGGTGTCCCTCTGGTTGAGTTATGCCTGCCTGGGTTTCGAGTTTTTCATCGACTGAAGGCTCACGGAAGGGGTGGGGGTGTGGGGGTGGTTAGTAAGGAAGATCTATGTCCTAGGGAGGTCGCTGTTTCTCAGATGACCAGATGTGAATCCCTCTGTGTGAAGTGGGGCTCTGGGATTCAGGTGGCCCTGCTACTCACATACCTGGCTCCCTGCCATGTGACGTTGGCCCTGCCTGAGCTCCTTGAGGTTATAGCCGGCTTGGTGGTGGAGACCCCCAGACTTATGGTCATGGGGGACTTCAACCTCCCCTCTGCTGGCGTGGCCTCGGGGGTTGCTCAGGAGGTCATGGCTTCCATGATAGCCATGGGCCTGACCCAAATAATTCAGGACCCCACTCACATTGGGAGGTCACATCTTGGATCTGGTTTTTATCTCTGATCAGTGGCAGAATGATCTAAGTTTAGGGGATGTTTTTATACAGCTCCTGTCATGGTCAGATCATTCACTCCTTAGACTCGACTTCCATTCCACACACCCTCACTGCAGGGAGGTGGAGCCAATTAAATGGTTCCGCCCCAGGCGCCTAATGGACCCAGAAAGCTTGGACGGAGCTTGGGCCGTTTCCCAAGGCACACACACACGACCCTGTTGGGGACCTGGTGGCCACCTGGGAGAGGGTGGCATCTGGGGCTCTCGACTGGGTCGTGCCCTTGCAGCCTCTGACCCGGTGTCGATCCCAATTGGCCTCCTGGTTTTCCGGGGAGCTAAGGGAGATGAAGCACCGGAAAAGACGCCTAGAGAGTTGTTGGAGGGCCAGCCACTCCAAATCTGACCGATCACTTCTATGATCCTATATTAGGACGTATTTAGTGGTGATAAGGATGGCAAAGCGCTCTCACTTTTCCGCCCTTATTGCGTCCACAGAAAATCGCCCGGCCGCCCTTTTCAGGGTGACCTGCTCACTTCTTGAGGTTGCAGTGCAGGAGGACCCCTTACAAGGATGGGCCAAGGATTTTTCTTGTTTTCTGCAGGATAAAATCGCTCAGATTTAGGACAGGCTGGACTCCGACTGGGCCCCTCTGGGCGAGGCAGGGGCGGTTCTTGGTGAGACCATCTGGGTTGAGTTTGACCTTGTGACCCCGGAGGAAGTGGACAGGTTGCTGGGTAGCCTTAATGTCACCACATGTCTATTAGACCCATGCCACTCCTGGTTGGTGTTGGCCACTTCGGAGGTGATGAGAGGTTGGTTCCAGGAGATTATTAATGCCTCCTTGAGAGAGGGGTTCTTGCCGGCTGCCTTGAAAGAGGCGCTGGTGAAATCTCTCCACAAGAAGCCGTCCCTGGATCTAACATTGCTGTCGAATTATCGGCCGGTCTCCAACCTTCACTTTTTGGTGAAGGTTGTTGAGAGAGTGGTGGCACGACAGCTTCCCCAGCACCTGGATGAAGCGATGTATCTGGATCCCCTCCAATTGGGCTTCAGGCCCAGGTATAGCACAGAGACGGCCTTGGTCGCATTGGTGGATGATCTGTGGAAGACATGGGACAGGGCTTGTTCCTCTGTCCTGGTCTTATTAGATCTCTCAGCAGCTTTCAATACAGTCGACCACAGTATCTTGTTGCAGCGATTGGGGGGGGGTTAGGAGTAGGAGGCACCATATTATGGTGGTTCTCCTCCTTCCTCTCTGACCGCTCACAATTTGTGTTGGCAGGAGGGCAGAGGTCGGTGCTTTCCCCCCTGCTGTTTAACATCTAAGTAAAGCCACTGGGTAAGATCATCCGTGGCTTTCGGGTGGATTTCCATCAGTATGCTGATGATATCCAGCTGTACATTTCCACCCCAGGCCACCCCAATGAAGCCGTCGAAGTGATGAACCGGTGCCTGGAGGCCGTGCGGAGTTGGATGAGTCAAAATAGGCTCCAGCTCAACCCGGCCAAGACTGAGTGGCTGTGGTTTCCTGCGCCCAGATTCAGCCAGCTTGTTCCATCGCTGGCCATGGGAGGAAAGATCTTGCCCCCTACGGAGGGGGTTCACAATCTGGGTGTCCTCCTCGATGTACGGCTGTCATTAGAAGATCAGATTACAGCCGTCTCCAGCGGGGCTTTATCAGATCTGAAGGATCTCCCAGTTGTGACCCTTTCTAGATCAGGGCTCTCTTCGCACAGTCACTTCCGCCCTCATTATCTCTCGCCTAGACTATGGCAACACTCTCTACATGGGGCTCCCCTTGAAGAACATCCGGAGGCTGCAGTTGGTGCAGAATGCGGCTGTGCAGGTGATCCTGGGGGCTCCTCGGAGCTCCCATATTACACCCCTCCTCCACGAGCTGCACTGGCTCCCTGCAGCCTTCTGGGTACGATTCAAGATGTTGGTTCTCACCTTTAAAGCGCTCCATGGCTTGGGACCCGGGTACTTATGGGACCGCCTGTTGCCACCGTCAGCCTCCCGCTGACCTGTGCATTCCCACAGGGTGGGCCTCCTTGGGGTTCCATTGCCAGGTTGATGTCATCTGGCGGCCCCAAGGGTTAGAGCCTACTCTGTGGGGGCACCCTCCCTCTGGAACGAACTGCCCCCGGAGATCTGGACCATCACGGACCTACAGACCTTCCGGCGTGCACTAAAACCCTTTTTGTTCCGACAAGCCAGTCTGGCCTAGTACTATCGGTTGGGAGTTTTAAATTGGTTTTTAATTGGTTTCTAAATTGGTTTTTTATTGGTTGGCAATTTCAAATTGTTTTTTTAATATTTCCAAAATATGGTTTTAATTGGCCACTTTAATTTAATTTATTTTTAACTGTATTTTAATTGTTATAATTTTTTCGTTTTAAATGGCTGTGCACCACCCCGAGTCCTTCGGGAGAGGGGGTGGTATATAAATATTGTTAAATAAATAAATAAATAAATTAAATATTGGGTTCTATGCATTCCTCCCCACCCCCATTTCCCTATCACCATTCACTTACTTACTTTTTGATGAGCTCAGGAAGTCAGCATAGAAAAGGCTTCTCACTCGCTGGGCCACACGCATAATCAAGAATAAGAAACCTGATCTCTCTTGCTTTCATTGCAATCCTTTTGTCTTCATCCGGCATAAATTACTATTATTTCTTCTTAGCTCCTCTGGCACTAGTTTTATACTATTAAAGCAAAGAAGAAATCCAAACTCTTTTGTTTCCATGGCAATTCTTTCCTCCCCAGTCAGGGTAAACCACTATAATTTCTTCTTAGTGCCACTAGGGTAAAACTAGCGCCGATGGAGCTAAGAAGTAGTCGTAGTAGTTTATGCTGGCTGGAAAGCAAAGGATTGCAACAAAAGCAAAAGAGATTGGATTGCTTCTTGATTATGCCACCTGGCCCAGAAAAGGAGTGGCCTTTTCTACCCTGACTTCCTGAGCTTATCAAAATGTAAGTGATGACAGAGTAGTGGTGGAGAGGAGGCCCATAGGGCTTTGGGGGAAACCAAGGAGCAGGAGGCAGAGCATAGAATACAGTATTTTTAACTTAAGAATAATGCTTGGTTATGAGGGTTTAAAATGTTTTCTGTAGCCAAGAATAATCTTATTTTTTAATATACTATTGAACATCATAGATTTAAAATAGTGCTTCTTCAATGCAGAACTATGATTTACTCATTTTATTGGGATCATTAAATATACAAACCAGAAATTGACTGGGCTGAAAATTTCTACTTTTTTTAATGTAAAATGTAAGCACAATCACTTAGGGCAGCAAATCTTCCCTTTGGGGGGGACAGGTAATTTCAGGTGGAACCATGAAAAAAGTTCAATGTGGTGGTTTTGATTGTGGTCATAAATTACTATCTTGGTTTTTAAAACTTGTCACACATAGGTGCAAAGCAAAGCTCTAGATAAAGTTATAGTTCTAGATAAAGTTGCTTAAGGTAGAATCTGGATCCTTTTATATGTATGCTTCCACTGAGCTATTGTCCCTTAGAGGTGATGTGGTCAGCCAAGGAACTAGGATAATTCTTCATCATTCTAATTTAAAGGGAAAGACATACTGTGGTTGTCTGACAATGTACTGCAAATTAATCTAATATCTACTAACAGTTTTCACCTCTCTTATAAACAGCCTTTTTAAAATGCATATTCACACAGATTTCACATATAATTATATCAATTTTGTGGTATCCTATTGCATCAACTTGTCTGAAGTAATATTTTTTCTTCTCCCATGGGTCTTTCTGTTTTATATTTAAATAAACATTAAAACAGAGTGGAAATGTGAAACTGAAAGACTCTTCTGACTTCTGCTCCAGATCCTGTTAATTCAATATTTAAGCATCACCACGGGCTACTTAATTGGCTATTATTGCTGCCTTATTTATTTTGTATAAATTAACCCCAACATCTTAGCCTTTTTATGCAAAATTTCTTGGATGAAGATATTATTTCCTAAAAGAGACTCTGAAGGAGCATTGCATTTATGACCATACTTACAGCACCATAAAAATATTTGTAAAACAATTTAATAACCCATACAAGTCTATGTATGTTACTGGGTAAAGAGCCTTAAAGAGATAATCCTTACAAGTTTAAATAAAACACTTCATTTGACACACTAATTTGGAAGTTGCTATGGATTCTTTCTTAATTTGCATAGTCTTATGTTAATTCCATTCATTAAAGAAATCTCTTTTGTTTCTAAGAAGAGCCAGTGAAACATTGTAATATCCCCACTGTTTGTAGTCATGAATATTGCATGGCAGTTTATACAATGGTAGAAAAACAACTTCAATATTTATTTGTTTGTTTGTTTATGTATTTATTTATTTATTTAATTTATTTATAGCACTGTATAAGATTATGTTCATCATTATATTCTAAAGGACATGGTATCCATACAAAATTTCATGGAGAAAGGTCATCATCTTCTCAGAAGCCTGTTTTCCTTTTCACCACTACTCAGCAAAATTTGCAAGGCATTGGCACCTGGATGATCTATTTGTGAAAGGAATGAAATTTTGTAGTTTTTGGCCTAAAACAAACCAAATGAATCATCAAATCCTGGAAGCTACTTGTTCTAATTTGTGGAAAAGACCCATGATTGTACACCTGTGCAATGTTTGTCCTATCACTTCATTCAAACCAAAGATTATAGATACTTCTGTGTGCTACATTTTCTTGAGTGGGAGAATTTTTCCTTCAGCTTTAGTTAGTACACAGTGATTAAGAACAATGAGAGTTATGTGTGTACAATCTTTGGATGGTTATATTTTCCCCATACTTTTAAAGTGTGATCAGAGCAGGAGAAGTTAGATTCAAATCTCTGCTCAATCATGAAACCTAATCGTTGAATTTTTGCCCAGCCTACCTAACAAAGTTACTTTAAGCTTCAAATAAGAAAGAATCATGATCCCTATTAAATTAAAAAGTAACAAACAGAATATTAAATACAATCACAGAAAAAAGAATGGCAAAATAAAATTACACCAATATTGCATGGTATGTGTATAATTATTTCCTAAAACCATTATACATAAATAGACTGAATTAACTAATGCTAAATCATGATTTTTAAATGTCTCGTTCACCAAATGCTAAACCAAAATAATATCATCCTATTCCACTTATGACTTAGTATAATATATGCATACAGTCAAAGAAATAGAACAGTCTGGGACTTCATTAGTTCCATGATGCTGCTGTGTGTGTGTCACTGATGTGTGATGTGTAATGGGAACTGCTACATATACATAGTTGAAAACAAAATTGGTTTTGTAAGGAGGTGAAGCCAGAGAACCAAAGGGACATGGTAAATGAGCAATATATTTTTGAGAAATCAGACAAACTATACACTTTTAACTGTCTAGACTAGAGTTACTAATATTTGAACTGCAATATTTGGTAAATCAGTAGATGGCAACAAATATGGATGGATATGGAGATACCTCTTTGCTGCTATCTAAAAATCTTGTGTTCTGAAGTCCTGATCTTATAGCTCTCATATTCAGGTAATATGACTTTAGTATTTTCTACCATTTTTCCCCTTTGTGTTTAGTGGAGGCACATAAAAGAGAACAGGTGAATAACTCTCTCTTTACATTAAAGAGGAATGTAAAGTTTCATTGCTAGATTCCAAATGAAAGAACCAAGCACTACTTTCATGAATAAACTAGGACATCTACTGTCCAAACTAATTGTTTTGGGTAGCTTTTATAGTACCAACTTTGACTTTTCAAATCTGAGAATTGGTTTGTAGAGTTCAATTATTTCATGTAAAAACCATAAATAAGGTTTTCTTCCATTATTTCAAACACTAATTAAATGTTGGAAAGTATATTTGAACAGTTTGTATCATGGAAATAATGCTGTTTATCTTCTTACTATGGTTCTAATTATATCTCAGTTGTGTTGCTACTATCACAACATGAAACTTTCTTTATTCTGCTAGTTTGGTCTGTCGATTTATAAAAGATTAGATTTCTTGGCATGCCATAAAAAAGAAAACAGCAAATCCCTATATTATAATGATAAAGACTATCAAAAATTGGAATGGTGGGCTTTTGTATCCAACCTAGGAGACTGTACATTTCATAAATGTGTGTGAAAGGTCAATTTAACCTGATCTCTACAAAGAGAAATGTGTACATTCAGCACAGGACACACTATTGTTGCAGTAATTGCAGCAGGATATTGTAAGTAACCAGCTGGTCAGAAACTACCAGGAATGAGAATTATTTCCACCCCACCTCTGCTTCAGGAAGAGTATATATTTGTGAGCATTGCCTCCTTTTTGTGTTAGAAAGCATATTTTCTGCACCACTCCAGCCTCAGATTTTCTAGAGATAG
The DNA here is from genome assembly GCA_017656035.1 of Myanophis thanlyinensis. NCBI lineage: Eukaryota > Metazoa > Chordata > Lepidosauria > Squamata > Homalopsidae > Myanophis > Myanophis thanlyinensis. The sequence continues at coordinate 3,663 of JAEANM010011535.1, read as the reverse complement.
GTGAGAGCAATGGAGACAAACAGTAATGTGTACTTAACCTCAAGGATGACTTGCAATTAATGGGCTATGCATGGTATTAATTGGTTCATTGAATCTGCACTCCAACTTGCAATTGACTTTGAGCTGCTGCAGATAGTGGTTTAAGCATCACCCCATCTTATCTGTCTTCTGTGTTTGTTGTTTTCTGTGTTTGTTGTCTTCTGTGTTTGTTGCTTATAATTCATATTTCCATACTTGCAACCATTTGTTCAATGGCTACTCAAAGTTACATTGAAAAAAGTGACTTATGACTGGTTTTTCAACTTATGATCATTGCAGCATCCCCACAGTCACGTGATCAGAATTTGGATGATTGGTAACTGGCATGTATTTATGATCACTACAGTGTCCCACAGTCATTTTGCAGCTTTCTGACAATGTCAATAGGGAAGCCAGATTCACTTAACTGTGTTACTAACTTAACTGTTGTGATCCACTTAACAGCTGTGGCAAGAAAGGTTGCAAAATGGGGTAAAACCCACTGGGCAACTGTCTTGATTAGCAATGGATATTTTGGGCTTAATTTTGGTCATAAGTTAAGGACTACCTGTACTTCTCAACAGTCTGGCAGGCATACAAGTGTGAAATCAAAGAGATACAACATCAGACAATAAAAAGAAAAAAAGAAAATGTCATCTTGTGGAACAGAGATGGTACTCTCCATGTAGGGAGCCTCCATCATAACATAGCCAGAGGAAAGAGCCCCCATTCTCTAAAGGAAAGCTGGTTTTGGCTCATTCAAATATCTTGGAAATATTGTTCTAAATGGAGGGACCACAACAAAGAAGGCTCTCATCAGATATCATTGTTTAATAGATGGGACCTGAAGCATTTCCTTCTGTCAGATTCTGTAGAACGGATAGAAACAACTAGGCTCTATGTCATGTAGAGTTTTATAAATAGTACAGGTAGTCCTCAACTTATGAGCACAATTGAGCCCTAAATTTATATTGTTAAGTAAGACATTTGTTAAGTGAGTTTTACAACCTATCTTGTCCCAGTTATTAAGTGAATCATTGCAGTTGATAAGTTAGTAACCAGGTTGTTAAGTGAATCTGGCTTCCCCGTTGACTTTGCTTGTCAGAAGGTTGCAAAGGGTAATCACATGACCCTGAGACACAGCAACAGTCATAACTATGTACCACTTGCCAAACACCTGAATTTTGATGACATGATCATGGGGATGCTGCAAAGGTTGTAACTTTGAAAAAAGGTCATAAGTCACATTTTTTTCAATGCTGTTGTAACTTTGAATGGTCACTAAGTGAACTGTTGTAAGTTGTATGGTCGGCATTTTGATTTTGCTCACAAAACCTTCTGGTAACCTTTGCAGGTTGCAAAACAAAAGTGTCACACATATTTTGTGGTGTATCCATAACTACTGCCACATTTTGAACCAGCTGAAATATCCAAGTGGTCTTCAAGGGCAGCCCTATGTAGAGTAAATTGCAGTAGTCTGCACATTACAGTCAAAACATAAATGTTCATGGGAAGGGCCTCTATTTGATTTGAAAGATATTTCAAAGAATGACAATTTCTTTAATCTGGCTATGTTCACTCATCAAAAAGCATAGGAAGCATTTAAGAAAAGTATTTGGTGCCCAAAGTAGAATGCTGTAGAACTAGCCCAATATTTTTTGAAGAAAGCATTGCAGTAAAGCTATGTTTGCAAAATGCAGAGAAGGATATAAAAGAAGATGCATTTGAACAAAAAGGTCCAGGGAGCTTATGGTTTAAAATTCATCTGGGTGATGCGTAAAGTAGAAAAGTGGAAGCAGAGAAGCAATTACAAAAGACCTTCGAAAAATAATCTTTAGAATGATGTTTTGTATAATTAATTTGTGTTCTAAATCATAGATTTGGATTTATTACTTTTTTTTTGCTTGTCATGGTTGTCACTTTGGTGAAACTAAATTAACTTGGGCTAACTTTAATTTTGTCTTTTTTCTATTTGGGGATAGTTATATGGTTTTACCATATAATTTAAGTGGATAGTTAACACATAATTGACATTCTTCAGAAATACACATTTTTTTATCCTTTTCAAACATCTCTCTTTTAACATAAACTACACTCTCCAGTATTAATTTTACAATCTAAAATTATCAGTTACACTTTATATACTGTAATACCCTCCTATTGAGAAATGTCTATGGAGATTTTCAGCCATCCAGGTCATGATTGTCTCAACGGTGCTTTTTCAAGAGGTAACTGGTAACTGTTTTTCTTTGAAGATGTTTCGCTTCTCATCCAAAAAGCTTCTTCAGCTCTGACTGAATGGTGGGGAATGGAAGGATCCTGTGTAGCTGTTTATACCTAGACTAGGTATTTTGTTTGCTAAAAGACAAACAAAACCCTGGGAAAAAGAGAAGATGCTGGCTCATTCTCCTCCTTTCAAAGTCATTGACTTTAAGGAATTATGTCTGAATCATGAATTGTCAAATAGAAGAAAATATTTAACAGTAACATTATACTGCATTCCTGGACACTTGCCTTACATATATGCTATGCAAAATGTCCACATTGTTATTCAAGCAAGTCCATGCCAGGGCAATGGTATAGTTGTTAGTCACCCATTAGCACTTTAAAATAAGTACATATGATTTAGATGAGCCAAGGATAATAACAGGATTTATGAGACTTAGGCTCTGTTTTTTTCTGGCACTGACATACCTGCAATGTATAATTAACCATTTCTTGAACTTTTTGAACATAATATCAGCCATGGAATTTATAATCCTGCTGCATTTTCTTTCCTCTTCCATTCCAATCCCAGAAGAACGTATGGTTCTGGTTGCAGCTCAGATAGATTTTGTTCCCTTCTCTGAGCAACATAAAAATGCATTATTTAAAATTAAATATCAAAATTACATTCCTGTTAGATATGTTGTGGAGGCAAAATTTTAAAGTTTCCTGGTGGATCTTGGCAGGTTTAATTGGTTTTATGCTGATATGAACTATACCAAGAACTGATCTCTTTTGGCTGAATTGCCCAAGGATTTAGGTCTAACAGCATATTGTTCTGAGAAAATTTGGCAAACCAACAAAGAAATGGGTAACAAAAAAAAAAGCTAATGATCTTACGCTGTTACAGTAAAAGCATATGGGTCACTTGCCTCAATCATTTTATGTAATGTGATGTTTGAAGATCCCATAAGGAGACAAAAATATGACTACCAATGTAAGTTGATATTTTGTTTTCATAATATGAACAGGAGATTGTTTAAATAATGAGCTTTATATAATAGGTCTGACTGTACTGAATCAACATTGCTTTATCCTGGAGCAATGTGAGCAACTTCCAATCAATGGTGGATAGCTTCCTATTTGTATTGATGGAATGTTTGAAGATTCTTCCAGCTATGTTAGCTACTATTCAGAGATTATCAATCTCCATATTTTGGGACTCGCACACACCCTTTCTTTTTTTACTAACATTGTTCTATCATGCAGAATTATAAGCTGCCCAGTGCACAAACACAAAACAAAGGTAAAAACTTTCCTTTAACTTTACAAACTTCCGAAACGGAGAGGAGGAAATTATAAATTCTACATTCCTGGCTTTATTGTTTGTCTTAAAATTTATTATGTTTAAAGGAACATAATACATATACATACATATAA
>JAEANM010011534.1:0-15222 GCA_017656035.1 Myanophis thanlyinensis | reverse complement strand
TGTGTTTTTATTTGCTGTGAACCGCCCCGAGTCCTTGTGGAGATGGGGCGGTATATAAATTTGATAAATAAAATAAAGAAGTAGATATTAATTCTTGCCAATTTTCTAAGCAATTGAAAAAGATCAAAGATGTCACAGTACTCTCTTCATGATGATTATTTGTTGTGGTCTAATAAGACAAATACAGGTAGTCCTTAACTGATGATCACAATTGAGCCCAAAATTTTAGTTGTGAAGTAAGACAGGTGATAAGTGAAATTTGCCCCACTTTATCACCTTTCTTGTTGCAGTTAAGTGAATCACTGCAGGTGTTAAATTAGTAAAACAGTTGTTAAGTGAATGTGGATTTCCCCGTTGACTTTGCTTGTCTACTGTCAGAAGGCTACAAAATGTCAGAAGTTTGCGCAAAGTGATCACATGACTCCGGGACACTGCAACCATCATAAATATGAACCAGTTGCCAAGCATCTGAATTTTGATCATGCTGCAATGGTCATAAGTGTGAAAAATGGTCTTAAGTTACTTTTTTCAGTTTTGTAACGTTGAATAGTCACTAAATGAACAGATGTAAGTCGAGGACTACCTGTATATGCTGCTTTTGAACATGGTAATTCTGTTTTTAGTTACATATCCCAAGTAATAGCTATAGGCTGCATCTATAAACCTATACCTTAATTTCCCCAGGGAAAAGCTGTCTAAAGCTGTCAAGTCTATTTCTCCATATTTTTAAATCCACTACTGGATGAAATTGTGATTTAGTTGTTGCTTTCCTGCAAATGTGCCTCCCCCCCCCCCCCCAATGGATCAATTCACACTCAAGACTTCTCTGGAAAAACAATATAAACTGGAGGAAGAGAATCAGAGGGGAAGAGGAAGGTGGAAGAACAGTAGTATTTTTAATAATGTAATTGAGCAGAAGTAAACAATCTTCAGGTATCTGATAACTTTTGTGAAAGTGATCATAATTCTAACTGACAAATAATACTTTAGGACAACACACTTATTAAGATATTTTAATTTACTTGGCAGCAAACTCAAAAAGCTTCATTAGATGACAGGTTAATTTTTCTTAAGAACTTTTTTTCTATAATATAAATCATAAACGAATTTTAGAAAATGTTTGCCATGATGTTTCGGTATTCCTCATTGAAACTAATAAAATGTCTTTTCTTCCCAAAAAAGACTGTTATTATTTTAGTTTCTTCAATTGATTCTTGAATAGTGATGTTAATGTACTTCAGCAAAGATACTGTAATTAAGATTCTTAATAATTAAGATTCACAACAAACCCAGAACTATAAGAATTTCCAATCTACCTCTAATCTACCTCTCTCAACCACTCATTCTTCCTCCCTGTCCATACTATCCCCTTGCCCTACTACCTCGCGAGTGGTTGCATACACATTTCACTGCATTTCGTACTTTGTATGTCTATGCATGTGATGAATAAAATTTGATTTGATTTGATTCTTTTAATTAAGAACTAAAAATTACATTAATTATAGAATAAACTTTAGGAGAACCACTTTGGTGTGGTTAAGGCATAAGTCTAGAAAATTTTAATCCTGTCTCAGGCACAAAGTCGATTGGGTGACCTTGGGTCAGTCACTTGCTCTCAGCCTTAGCAAACCACCTCCGAAAAACCTTGCCAAGAAAAGAGGAGGATCTAGTCCAGGTGGTTGCCAAGAATAAAAAAAAAATCTGATTTGAAGCTACCCCTCTCCCAAAATCTTTAGGAAGTACACATACACATAAATAAATCATACTAAATTGAAAACGACTTAATCTCAGATAAGCAACATTGCAACCCCATTTATCATGCCTTCCTTTTAAAGTATTTACAACTATTCCAGTAGCAACTTCTATTAAAACACATCGCTAGGAAGTCTCTGAAATCAGTGAGATTTGAAACTGAGTAGACATATATAAACTTGCATACTTCAATACTTAGCATATATATTCAAAATAGCATGTTTTTGTACTACATGCAAAATATAAATTAAATAAACTTGCTAGATGAGATCATCAAATAGTGTTACATAATGTCCTGCCTCAATTTTTTTTCAGAAAACATAGTTCTATGGTCTTTATTGTACACTGATTTAACAAGCCTTATGTATTTGTTGGCTTTTTAACTAGACAGTAATAACAGTGGTTTATTGAAACTTTTTATATAGTCAAATGACAAATAACTTTAAAAATGAACAAATCCATCCTGAAATATAACTGGAAAGCAGGATTTTAATACTTTTTAAAAAGATAACAGAGTCAATAGGTTTGGAAATGACCTTTAAAGTCTTCTAGGCTAACATTATTTGATTGTGAAGTAATTCTGATTAAAAGGTTCCCTGTTGTGTTCTGTGTAATCTGCAACTTCAGTCTAAAAGAATTCAGTATTCACAGCTGGTATAAATGTCTTTGTTATATTTTATAAATGTAAAATGTTTCTGTTCCTCAGCACCTTGGGTAATGCCTGCACAATTGTGGAATTTTTGTTTTACCTGCAGTCTCCTTGTGAATCCACCAGGGTAAGTACAGAATTTTTGAAGATCCATGTAAATCTCCATTCATGTAGAGAATGGCCATAAACTAAACTCTTTGGTGATTCTGTCTGAATGCTGTATTACAAACCACTTTTAAAACTGAATAAACTTTGAGCTATTGCATTAGTCATTTAAATAAATATTTAAATAAATAATTCTGTTAGATATGCCAGGGGTGTCAAACTCAATTTCATTGAGGATTGCATCAAGGCTGTGGATGTCCTGGGGCCCCCCGGGGAGCATGGCCGACTGGGTGGGTATGGCCAGGATGGCCCCGCAGGCTGAATCTGCCCTACAGGCCTTCAGTTTGAAATTTTTAGCCTTAAAAGCTAAATAAAATTATAATTATAAATAAAATTATGCTATTGATTTCTGATGTGAAATACTATTTTTTATTTTTCAGAGAATAATCAGTTCCAAACACGAGATGTCAGAAACCCATTCAATTCTATCTAATATTTTTAAAAGAGGTAGACTGACCTCTCCTGGAAATAGTGCAAGATACTGCAGTTTTAAAGATTCATGCTCTCCTTCCATATTTCATGACAGTGGATACAACGAATCAATTAAGGACCCAAGTTTTTATTATACTGATGCGGAATGCAAAGGAGAACAAAATGAAACAGAATATTCTAAATATTTGTATTCTAGTAGTTTGTGCACTTCAGTTTTGTCTCCCATTAAACATAATGCTATTTTATCAGAAGGAAAGGATGCTAATATACCTAGAGACTATTGTGAAACACCCAAAGTTGCTAAAAAAGACTCAACACTCCGCAGAAGGTTACTTGTGTCTAAAGCAGCATCTGTTGGTACATTGGGGTGTTCTGAAAAGCAACTATCATCTTCAGGGAACAGTAAGAAAAAAACATATTTATCTCATTTCCTTAGCTTCGATGAAAGGATATCAAAACATGCTTTGGATTCGCCAAAAGAGAAAAGCTATAAGCCCTTGGCTACCAGTACACTAAAAATTGAAGAATCTAATTCTGATTGTCAGAAACTGCGGTTTATGTTCTCCCAGCAAAGAACTTCTACAATAGATGATTCAAAACCTAAAGGCAGCTTGTCAGAACCAGGTGGTTTATCACCAATCCAGTCCAAATCTTTTACAATCACTCCTAATGTTTTAACTGACAGTACACATATATGTTTTAGTAATCAGAGTTCAGGGTTAATCAGAACTTCTCAATATTCATTATTTGCTGCAAGTGATGACAAATTTATCACACCCATCAACAATCTTGTTGAAAGATTTAATCTTAATACATCTGAAACAAATACACCATCTGTTAAAGAAATACATGACTTGAGCTTGCTAACTTCTGATACCAGTAGCTATAATTCACTTGCGTCTGATAAATCAGAAGATTCCTTTTCAGATCATGAGGGATCCTTCCAAGAATTACTTCAAAATCGGAATGAATCTTCCAGCAATCTAAATTGTAAAAGAAAGGCAAAAAAACTACAGCGTTCAAGAAGATTATCCACTCTTTCAGAATGTGGATCACAATCAGAAAAAGAGGAAGATTACAATACCAATGCTAATTCAAAACCCAAACAAAAAGTAGATGATTTTATCAATGAAGACAATGAATTAATTTTTAAAGAAGATGAAAGTAAATGTGTGGCTCCAAATTTTGGAAATCTTTCAAAAACCCCGGCTTTGCAAGTCATTCACGAAATCTTTATGCAAACCAGAAATAAAAGAACAGACAAAAAAAATCTACTAAAGAAACTTGATGGTGATAATTTATCTGTGTTAAAATATATTGTTGCTCAACTAATTGGCAAGAAAATGGGAATAGAAAAATTAGATATTTTAACAGAATTAAAAGACAGAGACTTAAAACATATTCTTGCTACGATTTTAGACATCTTGACTGTAGAAAGCTTATGCAGGTAAGAAATACATATTTGCAAGATTATAAACGTTTGCAGAATATCTCCAATATTGTTTATTTTTCTATATAAATGTAGCTACACTGAAATCACAGCGTAATAATAATCCTAGCTCTCTAAGTGCCTATGCTGATGTAGCCTAACCATAATATACAAAATGAATGTGCCTTGATCTGAAAACATGCAAAATTTGTAGAAGCTAACCACCAGCAAAACGTTTAGAAAAAAATCACAAAAAATCAAATTTGAAGACATATTTTGGCATAGAATATTTGCTGCTATTGATTAAAAAACAGGTGGAAGATGTTCCACTATGGTAAATGGAAACCTGGATAAGAACACTCCACTTCAACATCTTGTAGTTTTCACTTGTATTCCAACTTTTTTTTTTTCTTTGTGTTATGTACCGGTAATTTCTGACATGGTAGTACTTTCATTAAATAAGGCTTGGAATTGGACAAATAATTATGTGTGGAAAAGCATTTTCCATGTGTTTCATGTTAAGTTGAGAAATGAAGTATGACAACATCATATGTATTAATTGCATATATTAGGGATTGAATATTTAATACTAGCATCTGTTTCTCCATAGTAAATGATGTAGATAGTTAAAAATGATTATAAATATTTCAATAATTTGATGAATATATATTTTCTTGATTCAGTTTGTTCTTAATGATAACCTCCATTGTAGTTCTTTCACTTGTCAGTATATTAGAAACACGGTATACTTCAATTATACACAATTATACCTACAGTGTATTAGGAATGAAGCAATCCATTCAATTGTTGCATAATGTTGCAATGCTACTGATAACAAATCTTTCTTTCAGTATGTGGAAAGTAAGCAAAAACTGGCGAGAAATTGTTGTACATGATAAGCATGCAAATCGGAGGAGGAAGTTGTATATAAAACAGCTAAGAGCAGATGCTAAGGTAACTTACAAATTACAAAGGCACTTTGGAAAGTGAATTGAAAACACATGGTTTGAACTTGAGGAACAAAAATGACATATATATCATCTCAAGTATGTGTCAATATACTGCTGGACCTCTGAGTTGGTAAGATGTTGGTAACAATAAACCAGTTTGGAAGTTTACATTAGAAATTCTAGTTTCAAATATTAGTATTTGAGGGATAAAACTGGATTTTGGCTGCATCTGTTGCATACTGGCCAGTATTATTCTTGTTGTTAGCATGTGGCATGAGTATGACTAAAAAAGACAACCTAGTTTAACCCTTCTCTTTTTTACTAAAAAGTGTTATATGAAGGCCTTGATTGGCCGAAGCTATGTGTATGGATTATGTTTATGGTCATGCCTAGTGTCAACTATATAATTTGATTATATGATTGTATCTCTTTTGCTAGATATAATCTAATAAAATCAATCTTAAAATACATATATTTAGTATGGTTAAACTAACCACCTAAGAAATATCTGTTTTAAAATCATTGATTTGAGGAATTCTATATTTTTCTGATTGTAAAATTATAAAATAAATGTATATTTGTATGCATTTCTAATTTATGTAATTATCTGTTGGAAATGATTTTTAAAATTGCATTTAAACTGCATTCAGTCATAGAATGCAACCATAGAAGATAATCTATCCGATATGGATAGGTTGAATTTGTTGAATTTGCTTTACATTATTCCCCTGTCTGAAGATTGAACAGACATTAACATAGGGCAGTGTGAAGCTCAAAAGGTCTCTTCCTCTATCAACTGTAATCTAGAACAAACTTCTAAATGGTTGCCATCATGCTGAAACACAAGGACAAATAGTAAATATTTGACATGAAACGTATTCAGTGTGGGTATTAAATTTGAAGATCCCTACAGTATTGAAACTGAATGAATTAGAAAGTTTTTCATATAATTCTTACCTTATTATAATTTATCAGACAAACAATATATAAGATCTTTAAATGCATGGTTGACATAAAATGGTAAATTGCAAATTAAGTTTTATTTTTGTAAAAATAAATTATTTATAGTGTTGGGTCATTTTTAAAGGGATGCCTATTGGACACAGAAAATGCTGCTAGTAAATTTATGGTGACTAGATTTGCACTACGACCAATCCAGGCTCAAGCAAAATCTGTGGTATTACAAATGCACTCATCATCCAATGAATTTTTGACACCAATACAGCATAGCCCTAATTTTCAATCAAGGAGCAAGCAAGAAGCATATATAAAGGTAGGTAACTGCAATTATCTACTTTAGAATCAAACACAAAGCAATCCCCACAATATAATCTGACATGGTCTCTCCTGAATTATGCAAGCAAAGATAATAATATTTGTGGGTGTTGGAGAAAATTATTTAAGTGATGAACATATTTAATGAACTGAGACTATTGTTCGCTATTACTGAAAAAGTGGTATCTGTTGCCATTAACTTTGTCTCCTGCCCTAATATCTTTTCAAGTATAATGAACTGTTGTGACTTTTTGTTTAGAGCATTGTGCTCTTAAAATATATAATGTGAGAATAAATTAGTGGCTCTATGAAAATGTATGTATACAATACCTAAACTCTGTTTTCCTGATATAGGTTGCACAAACGCTTTTCAGTGATGAAGCTTTAAAACCCTGTCCAAGATGTCAGTGTCCTGCTAAATACCAGTCCTTAAAAAAACGTGGACTCTGTAGCCGGGAAGATTGTGCATTTGATTTTTGTGTTTTATGTCTATGTGCCTTCCATGGGTCTAGAGATTGTAGTAATTTATCTGCTATGCGGCAAAGTAAAAAAGATGCTCTTCCAGGAAGTGCAAAAAGCAAGAGAAATTTAAAACGGCTCTAAGCTTCTTGGAGTGAAGAGAACCAAGTGTGTCAACCCCCACCCCTAAATTTTCTCTTTTATATATAGGTAACACTTTTTAATAATTATGTATTTTGAAAGTATTACTTTGACCATGAATCAAGTCAATAATTTAATTCTTTGTATCAATATTCTAAATATAACTTTTGATACATTTTTGAAAAAAAAAATGAAAAAATTTTAAACTCTTGTATTGGTGTTTGCTACTTTGCCAGACACACTCATGAGATTTCAATAAAGTACTTTCAACACAATTTGAATACATCTTGCAATCTTGCTTTGGAATTTTAAATTTAGCTCTTGTCATTGTCAAGAAAGAATTACTATAGTGATATTTTACATTTTAATAGCTATTTCTAAATATATTACAGTGATAATACATTTCAGTCATAGCAAGTAGTAATTGATCAATTGAGAAAACTAAGACGGATTAGCCTTATTACATGCATGAGAGACCCCAGGAATTACAAGGACTCTAGGCTACGCTAAGGAGTTGGGGGAAAAAATCCTCCTAAAAGAAAACAGTGACAAACCACTTCCGTAGCCATGGGCTTCCTCATTTAAGTTTCAAGTTTCCATAGCATAGCAATCATATATTTTCAAGCATTACGTTCATTCCAAATATTATTATTTACTTTTGTGGTATACAATATTTTAAATGCTATACACAGCAACTGAAAAATAAGTTTGTGTTCAGCAGACAGGATACAAAAAGAAAAGAGTAAAGAAGCTAGAATAAAAAGAGAAAAAAGGAATTTCAGATATTGGAATCTGAACTTACATATTCTTGGCAATCCTCTGAACTGAACAGGTGAGCTTCTGCACCTCTGAGTATGCAAACAACTCAGCAGCCTTTAGTCCTCTGGCTGTTGGATGAAGCTAGAGCATAACTCCCTTCACTTTGTAGTTTCAGGGCAACGAGCCAAGTGATGGAATCTCAGCAGATCAAAAGCAAGGCAATCTGGAAAACGTGCAAATATATTTCAAGATAATCACCATAGAATAAACAAAATAATTCTTTCCACAGAACTACTTTCTCAAGCTATGTTTATAACAAATAGCTCTTATAATATGGAATAGAAATTGAATATATCTTTATTTTTCTAAAATATGGTGTTCTATACATGAGAGATCCTGAGCAGAAAAACGCTTTAACGTCCATGGTAATAGTTCTATTCAGGGACTATATACTATATTTTAATTGTTTTGTTTTATGATGTACGGTACACTACCCAGAGTCACTTGTTGAGATATTATCAGACTACTAAAATGGTTTGTCATTGAATTTGTTACAATCGTTGTGTTAACATGTGACTATTAAACCGTAATAAGTTTTGATACAACAGAAATGACAAAATTAAGAATAGTACTTGGGTTATCATGTCATGTGACTGCACAAAATCAGCAATTTGGGGGAGAAGGGAATGAATTGGCATGGAGCTAAAGCTGTTTATAGTGATAATACCTTATCTGGTTGGAGAAGCAGCAAAATCTTAAGCCTCGCAACAGGTGGCTTTCCTGGTGATTTTGTCAGTCCAATGTTCCAACATAAATTGCTCAGAAATGAATGCATAGGATTTATCTTTGCATAGTCATGAAACGGATGCAGTTTGCGTTATTGAGGGCATGGTGATGAATGTTACAAGGCTTCAGTTTTTAATGGGTTCTTCTGGCAACACCAAAAAATCAAGTGAACTGTAAAATGTTGTGATATAATTTGTGGGATGATTTGCTAAGCTTATATTTGGGTAATGGCCGGCATGTGCCAATGGTGTTTTTGTAATGATATCTGCCTTTTGCAAGCAGTAGAGGGACAGATGCTTGTGCTGTAAATATGTAACATCTAATGGGCCCAGCCAACTTTTACTAGGTTCAAACTATATGCTTTTTATGCCAGATAAGCATTCCAAAACATGGTTGGCTTGGTTTTAACCTTCAGATTTGTTGTTGCATTGTGTGTTCTACATGCCACAAATCAACTCAGCATATTGTTCAAACTAAATCATAAACATATGTCAGTAATTTTTAATGAAACTTCTGACTATAAATTTTATCCCAGTCTATTTCCATTAACTCTAACTTGTCCAATTATTGTGTCTATAAAGTCACCATATTTCAACTGACAAGATGGACTACATAGCCCTAACAAAACAAAGCACAATATTTAATCCAAAGTCTGGTTTGCTATTTGTATTTTTACCCATGTGGAACATCTTCATCTTCTAGATCAGGGGTGTCAAACTCAATTTTATTGAGGGCCACGTCAGGGTTTGTTTGACCTGGGGGGGGCAGGGTGTGTGTGACAAGGGTGGGTATGGCCAGCTCGACGTCACTCCTGTCCGCACCTGTGATGTCCCAAGAGCTCTGCCAGCGAAAACAGGCTCCCAAGGCACACATGGCCCTCCCGAGCTCCATTTTCACTGGCAGAGGGCTGCAGGAGGCCATGGCAGCCAAAAACATGTTGGGAACCTGTTTTTGCTGGCAGAAGCACCTCAGGCTGGTCCTTTACTGTTTCCAGGGCAGCCCCACATGGCAGATCTAAGTACCCTGTGGGCTGGATCCGGCCCTTGGGCCTTGAGTTTGACACCCCTGTTCTAGATCATGCTAACAATCTCATAAACCATATAAAGAAGTAGAAGTACCCTTGACTTAGTGATAGGGCATTGCATGCTGAAGTTATTAGTTTTAATTTGACTGACAACTCAGTTGTTAAGTAAAAGGGCTGCTGAGTGAAAAATCCCATAACCAAGTTTTACGATTTTACCCAGGATTGTGTGTATTAACTGTCTGTGATGGTGGACATGGGCTGAGAGAGACGCTTTGAAGATTGTAAATATGGGCACAGGCCACAAAGCTGTTTTTTCATCACTTATAACAGGGACTGGTTGTTAAATGATGCAGTTGCTACCCTACCTTTGACTCCTATTAACAATCTGATTGCAACATTCTGGATTAGTTGCCACTTGGATAGTTTAAGTGGCCCATGAAGAGCAAAAATGGTCCATTCTATATACAACTAAGCTCTGCTTCAAGACACCATTGGAAATCTACCAAAATGGCTGCATTTGACATATTGAACGGAGATACCTATACAAATCCATTCCAGGCCAGAGCTGAAATCTCCGCATTCAAGTTAAGAGTAAATCCGGGAGGACACCCAGAATGCATATCTGAATCTTCAAGGAGCATATAATTCTATACAGTGAAAGCTGAATCTTGAATTCCTAATCTGCCTGATTGACAACTGGAGGATCTTTGTTTTATCTATGATTAAGCTTCAATTTGTTTGCCCTCCCATAAGCAGGTTGGACACATGCAACAATCAAATTAATAATGAATGCCATAAAAATGGGATAAGGACAACAAGCCAAATAAAGAATCCCTTCCAAAAAGGTTTTGTCACAGCATGGAAATATCTTGGTTCCAGTTGCTTGTGCTTTTCCATGACTAGAATGAAATTAATTATAACAGAATCCATGCCATATGAATTCAAGTGATATAAACCAGACAACAAACACCCACACTCTCCCTCTGAGTACTTTAAGATGCTGCCAGAAGATCTTGTGAGAAACTGAGGGCATTTTTTCATTGTTGAATTTGGATCTTCAGGGAAGCCTGTGCTGAGAGGTATGTAGGAGGATTTGCAATAAATAGGCTCAGAGAACCAAATATCTTTTACTCCCCTGATGTTTGATATCTGACACAACTGCACAGCCCTGTCAGTTTCTCTGTTGAAATATGCTGGATTTCACCACTAGGGGACATCAAAGATTCGTTTTCAGAAATATATTTTAAATCTTGTACTAAGGTCTATTCATGGCAATTGTAAACTCAGCATCATAGATTCATATTCCAGTTCTTCCTGCCAACTATATTCACTGTGTATTTAATATTTAAAATATGTTTTCTTTGGCTATCAGTTACAAGTTACTGCTCAGAGAAGTCTTGGTTTATTTCAATGAGATCATGTAAAGACTTGAAAGCAAGAGGATGGAAGTTGGATGTTTAGAACTAGAATGACCTTGGTCTCTGCCAAACATCTGTCTGAAACAAAAGGACCAGCATACAGTATATAGAAGGGCATTTGTTAGATACAGAAATATTCAACCAGGATTCTGTTCTTGGCTTGTTCATGTTATGATCCTGGGAAGACTAGGATGGCTTAATCAGGGGTATTCCTACTTTAGTTTCCAGAACGCCATGAATCATATCCCTAAATTAGTGGTTGTTCTTCTCCAAGTAGTTCTTTTATTTTATTTAATGTAGGTGTGTGTGTGTATAATATATTTATATAAATATATAATAATTAAATGTTACAATTACGTTACAATGCAGATAAAAGAAAAAAGTGCTTAAAAAGAATGGAAAAAATTGAAAAGAAACAATAAGGATACAGTAAAGAAAAAGAAAAGAAATATATAAAGAAATTAACTTTCCCTTCATAACAATTATAAGCAATTTTAGTAATTTATCACCTTCTCCTAGAATACAACAAATGTTCTCTTTTCCTTATCTCTTATCTATAAAAAAATCTGTAAAAAGTTATTTAAGTCATAGTCAGCAGAAGTCCATTAAGGTTTAGCAGAGAGAGCAACACATCTTTTTAAAACGTGATCAAATAAACCAACTTTATAGTCCTTTACTTTTAACAATCTTAGTCTTTAATCCCTTCAAATAATGTCATAGATTCTAGAACTTGATGTCTTTTCCTTTTTTTCTTTGTCACCTCACAAATGTCTTCAAAATTTTAACAAAACTAAATCAACAGTGTCCTTTTAATTATTAAGACATCCATGGGTTTCATTTGTATATTCAATATATCCTTTTTCCCCAGATTTCTTTCAGCCTGTAATTTGTAAACCCACATTCAAATCAATTTCAGTGTTGTCTGGTAGAACCTCTTTCTCTTATATAACATCATTGACAGAGTCTATCTATATTGGCAGACAGTTTTAAAATTAATTTCTTAGTCCATTGTTCACAAATACCTTTCAACATGTCCAATGTAAAATATTTTGCTCCATTATATGTTAGCAAATTGAGTTTAAGTACTTCTCCTTTAATTGTAATCTTTAGTTTCTTCCTGTTATTTCTGATGTCCAATTTTGAAAGTCTTATATCATTTTCCTCAGAATTCAAAACAACAGTCATTTGTAAGGAATCTTACAATTTCAAAATCTTTCAAATTGATATGGATCCTCAAGCAATTTCTAATTTTCTAAAAACAGTATGCTCATCCTTTTTCGTTTTATTCCCTGCAAAAAGATTTTTCTAAGCCCTTAAAATCATAGTTAAAACTTTTTTGTCCCACCAATGTCTATATATGTACACAGAATATGATATATATTTCACAATATATAATTAAGTACATAACACGAGAGTAGAGGATGCTGAGGATAGAGTTAGGTGGAAAAAGATAATTTGCTGTGGTGAGCCCTAACGGGAACAGCTGAAAGAAGAAAAAGAAGATAATTATCTAAGTACATCCTACTCATTTTCCCTACTAACTGATATTGAGAAGCACAACCCCTCTACTACTGAAAGTAATACATTGGATGAGTAGCAATCATTTTTATTTTTTTCTACCTGAACTGGCCTAATCTTTTAAAGTTACCAAAATCTGCCACTGACTTCATTTCTCATTCTGTCATCGTCCACCAAAAATCTCTGCAGGATTGAATGATATTTCTTGCAACTTAAATAATCAGCCTCATGCATACAGGAATCTCTCCTGAAACTTCTAACTCGAACTTTGGAAAAATGAAGTCCACTGTTAATATATATACTGATGACATACCAGTTGTACAGAACTTTAAATGGGAAATAATGAAAACAACAGAAGAGAAACCATTCATAAAATGGAAGTGTGAGTCTGGCCCAAACGGCAACCCAAACGGGTTCATTCATCTGAACCCTCAGGACTACCCTAAAAGGTTGTTGCTAAACATTGGTAGGAAGGCAGCCTTGCCAGATAAACTCTGGTTAAGAATTCCACACAGTATAATCGTCTCCAAGGCAGCAGCAATTAGCTATTGCCAAACGCATCACAATAGAAGTGGCATATGTTGAAATAAGACTGGTAAGATTTCACTGGGAAATCTTACGGGAGCTATAAACACGTTGCTTAGTACTTTCTTCACCCGATTGCCAGGCTATAGTCTTTATGACTATATCCGACTTTCCGGACGGAGAAGCGAGCGGGGCAGGGGCAAACTTTTAAAGGGGCAAACTTTTAAAAATGCACCGGTCACTCGCCAATGGTGGGCGGGGAGGGCATCAGCTTTGGCCGGCAGGGCGAAAGCAACTTTGCTCGCCCGAGAAAGCCGGAAGGAAAGGCTAACAACAAGCCGCATCTTCCGTCCTCGCTTCTCGAAAAACGCCAAGCAGAGAGAAAAGTTCTCCCGGTTGTTTCCAAGCTGGCGGCCGCCCGCTTCCCTCCGGCTCCTATCAGCCGGGCTGCGTCGTGCGGTCGAGGAAAGCCGCTGCTCTGGCCCGCTAATGGCCAGTGTCCGTGCCCTGGGGGGAGGGGTGTGTGTCAACGCCTGCCCTCGTCTCCCTCCCGCATTGTCACCCGCAGGCTCCATAGCAACCCAGCTCCGCTGCGAGACCACACAAACCAGGCTAGGTGCCAAAGCGCAAACTCTTGCCAAGCCCTGTTTGCGCTCAAAATTCGCCTTCAAGTTCGCCGCGGGCAGCAGCCTCTTCATCGACCCCAGCGGAGGAGCGCCGTCCTTTTTCCACCCCCGCGCTCGCCGGTGAAGAATGAGGCTTTAACTCAACTCGGGGGCGTGGGCGGGGGGGACAGCGGGGCTTCTGCAGAGCCCGGCCGCGCCGCGCCGCGTCCGCACCATGCGAGAGAAGAGGCTCACCACCGGTAGGTGCCAAAACCGAGAGGGTTGCCCCGCGGGCTTGCTCAGCGTGATCCGGAGAGGGTGGGAAAGAACAGGACGCTGGAAAATGCCGGTTCTCCCCTCCCTGCCTCCCTCCCACACATACACACCTCGTGTCCCCCCCCCCCCGTACCTCCCTCAGCCCCAGCGTTGTCCCACTGTTGTAAGGAAAGGCACGATCAGAAATGATAACAGTCAGAAATATTTTGGGACAAACAGGTATCATTTGTGAACAGTGAAAACATAGCAGTCCTCATCTGCTCTTCCTCAAGCACGCCTCCGATTAATTTGGGGGTTTCCACCTTTTGCAATGCCTGTGTAAAATTAAAACTGACCCTTGTCAAGCCCTTGCGGTTTTCATGAATAATATTTCCAAATAATAAATTCTGCAATGAGTTGTGCTTGACCCAGCAGTTTTCTTAGCAGCTGTAAGGTTTGCCGTTGGCTTTTCCCAGGAAGGTTCCCCCTCTCCCCAAGCCTATCGGCTTTGGGATCTTGTGTTGATCTTCTGCTGAAGTACTAACCCTGCTCAACTTGGTCAGTTAAGATTGACTAGTAGTTGACCCAGTGTTGGCAAATGGTTGTATAAATACAGAATCAGGTTCACAGCAAAAGGTCCTAATGAAACAAAAGAACACAATCTAACTAAGAATGAAGTAGCTCTTATTTCCTTGAAATAAATGAACGTTCAACTGGTTCATTTTGAGTTGGGCTGCTGCAACCAAATTAAATATTTTTTAACATGAATATGCCATTTTTATAAATGGGGTTTGGTTTCCATATTATATATATGGAATACTAAGCAAGAAAGACTATGACTCATGACACAAGTGATCCCCATAAGAATCTGCTTTTTCTATAAGTCCTACTGTTGTATACTGCGCACATGCGGCCAGAGTTTACACACTGGTCCGCCATCTTGAACGGACGACCCAACAGCTGATTGGCTGTCGGGACAACGATGCCCATTGGCTGGCCCACTAGCCAATGGGAAGCACAGGAATTTGAAGTCGCGGCAAATATAAAAAGCCGCGGCTTCCCTTAAGCTGTGCCTTTTGA
>JAEANM010011533.1:0-15222 GCA_017656035.1 Myanophis thanlyinensis | reverse complement strand
ATTATATTATTATCTATTTATAATATACAAATATAAGTTGCATTACCTTCCTGCACATGGGGGTTAAAAGAATACTTGCAATAGAGTTGTGGATTTTTTTTGCGTGCCTTTGAATCAGAATTGAATCCCAACAGTTGCCTGGATAAATCTTGCAGTTTTCTTGGCAAGGATTTTCCGAAGTGACTTAGCCATTCCATTTTGCCTGGGCTGAGTGACTGGCTCAAGATTACCCAACTGGTTTCCTGCCTAAGGCAGGACTAGAACTCATAGTCTCTTGGTGTCTCGCCTGGCTCCTTAACAATGGGGCTTTGTAGGGTTATTCTTTAATAAAAGAATCTCGCTAAAGGGCAGTGTAATTCAAGAATGTGATAAATTTCAAAACTGAAATGTTTGCCTCTTAAAATGTAACTAATTCAGACTTAACACAAGCCAGCTCAGGCCATTTCCCCTCTAAGGCATAGAGTGTTTTCCTAGCATCACCTAACCAAAGCTGAAGTGATAAAAAGCTTGTTATCATTTTGCCAAACTAACAGTAACAATCTTTAGATAATTGCTATGGTTCTAATGGAGAAATGATAGTCTCCTTGATTTATACAGTATTTTTACTATGTGACTTTGTACATTTTAAGACTAATTTTCCTTAAGATAAAATGCTGATATGCATTTCGAAAATAAAGGTTTGAATCTTTGAATCTAAATACAATGCAAATCTCTCATTAGGCTTTACTGCATAATCTTTTGGAAAGAAAAAACCCCATATTTTAACACCAGGGTTGCATTTTGTGCATATTTATCTGGGTAGAACTCTTTCTTCTTGTGATAGTTATTAAATAAACATATCAAGGACATCACTATCTGTAGCATTTCTCTAACTTTTTTTCCAAGAGTGTCTGTGATTAATATATTTATATAACAATTTAAACTACCATTTAACTTGAAATTTATTTTCTTTCCCATCAGGAGAATGCATACTTTAATAGGTCATCGTGCAGAAATAAGCAGTGCACAATTCAACTGGGATTGTACTCTGATCATCACTGGATCTATGGACAAAACATGCATGGTACAATAGTGTATTGGAGGATATGATAAGTTTTTGTATGGAAATATTTTATTTATTCCCCTAAAATATTTAATCTAGCAAAAAGATTCAGTTGGCCATGTCTTCTTTGGATTTGTCTGACTCTTTTTAGTTTCTCTTCAGAGATTCTGAGATGTAGATCCAAGCAATGGAATATTGCTTCCTGTATAGATAGACTGTTCAGATTATATGCTAATGGTATATAAAATGTTAGACACTAATAGAGACAATCAGAGATACAAGCCAGGTGTCCTAGAACTCTGGAGAATGGTATGTTTCAACTTCAATTATAATATACAGGATATAAATATTAAAGATACAAGCATGATCATATTGACTATAAGTACTGACAGACTAGACAATCACTTTTTTCTTTGGCCATTTAGTAACATAATTGTTGCACTTTTGGCTCAAAGATAAATTCTAGAAATACCACACTAAGTGATTTCTGAGCACATGTCAACTGAATAGGAGCAGCAACAAGAATAACAGACTACATATAATCCTGGCTGGAAAAGGAACATAACTATATATTGAAATCTGGCAAACTAAATCTATCCCTAACAATTCTGTAAAAGAGCATCTTGCATTAAAAATTATTTCAGTAAATGTCTAATTTACATTGCTGTTATGTGATAGAAACTATCTTTTACTCTACTCTCTACAGTAGCTTTATGTTCTTTTAAAGGAAAAGATTAAAGGCTAGCTATACATCAAAGTCAATACTTGCAATGAAAGTCCAGTATAACATAAAAAGATAATGTTTTTGTTTGCCTGTTTGCATAGGTTGTTTAATGCTTTCTCTCCACTCTGTAGCTTTGGAATGCTTTGACAGGCAAACGGGTGGCAACCTTAACAGGCCATGATGACGAAGTGTTAGATGTTTGTTTTGATTACACTGGCCAGCGTATTGCAAGTGCCTCAGCTGATGGTAGGTGAAGAGGCTTTCTGAAAAACTAAAATGGTTTTTCACTCCTGTTTTATATTCTGTCAGAAGATATTCCTAGAAGTAGCAAGAACTCTTTAAAAATGATTTTGCCTGATTAATGATTAAATTTTTTGACCTGCAGGTAGAGATTTCTGAAAATTTTTTATTGGAGGTATTTTGGTAAGGTGTTTCTTTGAAGGCAGTTTGATTTTTGTGTAGACTCAATCATATAAAAAACCTCAATGACAATACCAGTAACTTCCAAGAAAATTTAATGTTCAGGTCTTCCCAAAGGTGCTTTTTCAAGAGGCAACTGGCTTTCCTTTTTTTCTTTGAAGATATTTTGCTTCTCATCCAAGAAGCTTCTTCAACTCTGACTGGATGGTGGGGAATGGAAGGATTTATATTCCTGGCAGACAGTTGGCCATTTGCATTCTTTTAGAGAGTCATTGAGGCCACTTGAAGGTTTGTCTGTGTCCTCAGGGTCATTGGAGTAGTGCAAATGGGAGTGCAGCCTTCTTGGAACTGCTGAAAGGACTATTGTGGAGCTGTTCAAGATGTTTTTTGTCTTGTGTCCTTTCACTGTTGAACATAGGTGCAGGCTGTGTGGGATGAGTCTCTGTGTTTTCTGTATCTCAAACTTTGCAATTTGTGGACTACAGGAGCCATTTGCACTTCAGTTTGAGATGCGGACAACACAGACTCATAATCGCACCTTTAAAGCAATCATAGACTTTTTGTTTGCATTGAAACCTGTTTCTTTCAATGATGAGACAGCACCAGGGGACCCTCTAGACCAGGTGTGGGCAAACTTTCTGACTCGCGGGCCAAACTTTTTGACTCGCAGGCCACAATGACGGGCTCACCCTCCCCTAGCCCCCCTCCCCCACCCTTACTCCCCCTCCCACAGCTCCCCCCACCCTTACTCCCCTTCCCGCAGCCCCCCTCCCCCACGTGTCTTTGCAGGTGTGGGATGCCGAACGCAGCAGCTCTGGAGAAGAAGAGGGCGGCGGGCAGGAGTGGGGGGGCAGGCACGCGTGCATACGTGTGCAGCTCCGCAGCAGCAACACTGGCTCTTCTCCCGCCACCCAGGTGCTGCTGATGGCGAAAAACAGCTCCGGCAAGATGAGCATGTGCTCCATCGCGGGATTTAGTTGGCGAAGTGGAGTACATGCTTGTCTTGCTGGAGCCGCTCTTCACCATCAGCAGCACCTGGGCGGCGGGAGAAGAGCCGGCTTTGCTGCTGCGGAGCCGCGCCCGCCTGCCACTCCCCCCCGACGCCCTCTTATCTTCTTCTCCAGGGCTGCTGCATTCGGTATCCCATGCCTGCAAAGAAACGCGGGTGTCAGCAGCCTGTCCCGCTTCGCCGGGTGGCTCCCTGCGGCGCTCCCTGGATGGCTCGGTGGCCTCTTCGGCGGGAGAGGGGCCCGGCAGGCACGGAAGGGCGCGGAGCATCCCTGTGCTCCGGACTAGCCCTGCGGCCGAGGGGTGCGGGGGCAGCAGACGCTCATTGTCGTCATCTTGTGCCCAGCCCCAGCCTCGTGTAGGTCGCTCGCGACGCACCAATCACCGAGGCAGCAGCGACCCTAGAGCGACCCTCCAGCGAAGCCACAGGAGCCATGCTTCTTGAGGGTGCCACGCTCTCGGTTATGCTGCTGCTGTCAGTGAGGGTAGAACTAGTTCCGCGGGCCGGATTAAAAAGCCCAATGGACCGGGTGTGTCCCACGGGCCGTAGTTTGCCCATGTCTGCTCTAGACTCTCTAGACCAAGGGTGTCAAACTTGCGGCCCACAGACCAGAAGCATCATGCGCTGTCCACGCCCACACCCAGTTTAGCGAAAAGGAAAAAGTCACATCATGTGATGATGCCGTGACAATAAGAGTTTGACACTCCTGTTCTAGACTATGCATGTTACTTAGAAGTAACTAGGCTGAATGATATTATTTGCAAATAAACATGTTTAGAAAAGTAGTTAGTCATCTATTTTTATCAGAATTTTATTTGAATGTACTAATATTTAGCCAAAATGTAATTAAGCTATGTAAGTTCTTCTTTTTTTTGCCAAAGGATCAGCGAGAGTATATGATGCAGAAACAAAAAAATGTGTTGCAAAACTTGAAGGCCATACAGGAGAAATTTCAAAGGTAAAATGTTTATTTGCTTCAAATTCTTTCATACTGCTGTTCTAACTCAAACTTTGGCAGTTCTGCTTTATTTCATAAAAATATTTTTCTATTTGAATATGACCAAGAAAGATTTTTTTCTTTGTCTTTGTATTCTAATATAGTTTTATTTCTTTGTGTCTCTACTCTAACTGTAGTAGGAGGCAATAGCTCTCAGGGCACTCCAATTGTTATTGTCCAGTTATTTGAATATCAGGTCAGATGGGTATAATACAATAGAAACCAAGCATCACCAGTTAATAATTGGCACATTTCATTGAGATAGAGCAGCCTGTGAGGTAAAAGGTAGTATATAAGTTATCATCACCACCACCACCACCACCATCATCATACTCCATTTAGAAAGTAATGTAGCAGCTTGCATATACAGTTAATTACCTTTCTACCAATCTTTAGAATTTTAATCATTATTGAATCTTCCAGAATATGCTATCAAATTGACCATGCTTTTAAATTCCTACCTTCTTGTGTATACATTAACTATATATTCAAAACAAAGAGACGTCCAAAGCAATGTTACTATTATTGTCATCTTTAGTACTTGCCTGGCCAATCACATTTTTTTGGTACTGCCTCATCCCATTTTCATTTATCCACTTGTGACACCTACAGACTGCTTACTGTTAACTTTTAACTGTATAACTGTTTCCACATATCATATTAATTCAGAACATTGCACATTTTTTTCCCTAGAACTCACATCTGCTTCTTTCATTTTTACTACTTACTGGGTGTGACATGTAACTATCTTCAACCTATGATTTGCTACTTTGATATGCAACTATAATCTAGGTAACACTAATTGATGTTTTCTGACATACATTTTGATCCATTAGTTCATAATTATGTCTACAACTTAATTAATCTTAAATTAGTTCATAATTATTTCTACATTTTTTGCTTATCTAATTTTTCAAAATAATTGTAAATACCATTCTGAGAAGAAAGACAGTGAATCAGTTTCTGGTAACTTGCCATTGAAAATTTCATTTAGTTTCAGTGCCCTAAATCAACTTTTTGCTAAAAGAGCATGACTAGTTTAAAGCCACCCACTTGGCTGCATGCATAAACTAGAAGTGATGACAAACTACAATAAAGTATTCTATTTTCTTAACTATTTTTATTAAAAATATCATTTTATCATTTTTTTAAAGATCTGTTTCAATCCTCAAGGAAGTCATATTCTTACAGCCAGTTCAGATAAGACAGCTCGTCTTTGGGAGCCCAAGACAGGACAATGCATTCAGATATTGGAAGGCCACACTGATGAGATATTTTCTTGTGCTTTCAATTACAAAGGGAATATAATTATTACAGGTAACTAGTCTGAAATTGAATTATTGTAATTCAATTGAATTTTTTTTATCAGGTAGCGGTGAGTAGAAACAAAGCAATGTGAAATAAAGAGTTTCCCAGTTTTTCTTAGTCCAGAAATGTATTATACATATTGGATTAAATTAGTTGGGGTTTGGAGGGGATTGATCTATTTACATTTCTCATCTCTTCTGTGAAGATGAAGTAAAGCAACTTTTAGATTTCAATATTTGCTCATGTTTCTGTCATGAAAAGGTTAAGCAGAAGTGTCACTACTGCACATTGCTAAACATTGCAACTAGACAAGGCTAAGGAAGGCAATGTTATTCTAGTCACATTTGCCTTTTTTTGCCTGTGATCTGAATTAGACCAGACATTAAGCCATAACTTAGTTGATGTATCATATAACCATATATGGATTACAATATTGAGTGCTGGCCTACTCAACATTGTAATCCATGTGTGAAGAATTGTAATTGCCTCAGTTTATGGTTTATTTTTAATGGTTGTATTAAACTAAGCAATATAAGCTTGGAAGTATAATTGTGAGAAGCTGTATCTTATGAATGTCTGCTTTTTGGCTTTTTGTTAAAAAGCCATAGTATACAAAACTACTTTATATTGATCTGGACTATTAGTCTGTGTAGCACTATAGCGTATTCTCAGAATAAAACAGGGTTGCCAATATTTCAAGTAAAGATTTTTTTAATCCTCCCAGAGAGCTTTTACTGAAGATATTTGGGCTGAAAATAATGATTTTTTTCTATAATTAAACAATAACACAATGGCTTTTTAGGTATAAAGCCAGCAAGATTAATTTTCAAAAAAAGAGTAATAACTGGTGAATTACTTAAGATCAAGAGCATTACTGATTACAAGCAAAACAAGGATAGTGGTTGAGATAAAATAAACATAATACTTTAGTGAAAATAAATGAACTCTTCGACTGCTGTTTAGATATTATAGATATAAAAAAGATTTAACACTTAAAGTTATATTCTTCTCTATTTTTTAGGAAGCAAAGATAATACGTGTAGGATATGGCGCTAATTGAGACAAAGGCTGACCTGCTTCTGTAGGAATTTTAATTCATTTTTATATAGACAATAACCTTTAAAAACCTGCTTTTTGCATCTGTCTTTTTTATTCTTTATGAAGCTGAAATATTTTCTGGACTTATTGTAATAATTAACTTGGCTAGCTATGTAAAAATGTGTTATTGAGAAAATTATAATAAATGCCTTTTTTCTCTAAAGATCTATAGGCTAGTTGGAGTGAGAAGGCTTCATCATACTATTAGTTGTTACTCTTGCAGTCATTTAGATACCTCATCCTTACAAGGTTTAATTTTTATTTAATAAAACATTTCAATATGTATAATGTAAATATCATTGTAGTATTGATTGGAATGTTTTATTCGTATTTTATATTTGGGACTTAATTTTGAATTTATATTGTTTAACACTATTTCTTGATTTTTTTTAAAGTATAGTTTATATTTATAGTTTGTCCCATTCTGAAAGATTTAAACTGAAACAAAAATTATTACATTGATTTTGGCATTCAGTTGTGAGAGTCATAGTAGTGTTGAAACAGCATAACCCACATGGCTTCTCTTTTAATATGAACTGCCTTTCTTCTCAAGAACTTGATGTTGGTTTTACAGAGTATACTGTATTTTACAAAGTATACTGTATACCAGTGTTTCTCAATCTTGGCGACTTTAAGATGTTTGGATTTCAACTCCAATCTTGGTTGGGGAATTCTGGGAGTTGAAGTCCAAACATCTTAAAGTCACCTGCTGTATACTGTATTCTAATCCGATCTCCTGCTAATTTGGGCTTCTATACAAGCAGGCTGTCCAGGAAAATGCCTGCCCCAAAGTTCATGCAATGTTGTTTATGTTGGCTTGGGTGCAATTCTTGTATAAATCAGAATGTGTTGATAATATTATTTATGATCCATCGTTTCTTAGTCATTAGAAATGATTTTCTACGTTTCTGTTTTTAATAGTGTTAAGGAACTGTTGCTGTCAGCAAAGCATCATTGTGTTCCAAAATATCCAGATGCTGGCATAAAGCTTAGTTGTAAATGTGTGTGAATCTTTACATGTTGTTATATAGCTCTGAAAATATCAGATTGCTGGCTTATCTGAACTTTCTTCTACATTATGTATAGTTTCCTTTCAATGAAGAAAGCTGAAAGGTGAAATCTCCAATACAGCAAAGGACCTCTATTTTCTATCTTATAAAACATAGCCCCTTTCCAGATGTGGAAGATGAAACCTCATTTGTTTCTGTAGTACATACCTTCAGAAAGTTTATAGAAACAAAAATTAAATGAAACAATTAAGCTGCTACTAAAATGTATCTGTTTGCAAGCAAAAACTCCACATATCAGAAGTGAGGGAAATATTATCTGCATGGATATAGGCTCAAAATATATGATTATATGAATTTAATCTTATAACTTACATTGGGGCTAAGTATCAATTACTTACTAGGCTGTTAGGTTTACTGCTAGGCTGATCTTGCTGTAATGATTTGTACAGAACTTATCTTCCCCACTATATAGTTGTACAACAGTGCTTTATTTCATCTGTATCACATACAAGGGACATTTAGAATCATATTTAAGAAAGATAAAGGCAGATTGTTAACACAAATTTATTTCAAGTCAGGCTTCAGTACTAAAATATAATATACAGAGAGAAATGTCATCACATTGTTATATTGTTATATTATTTGTGCTTATAAACACTTATTCTACCACTGCAAAATCTGTATAATTCACAACTAATCTGCCATTGGTCAAAAATAAATATATTTCAACGATATATCAGTCTCTGATGTATTATTTTTCTGATTTCTGAGTGCAAACATTTACTGATAAACTTTTTAGGAAATGGCACTTTTCCAAAGCAGATCAAGGTGCTAGTCCAAAGTTTTTCTATGAACAATGGTATTCTTTACTTTTCTACATGTACTGTAGAATGATTATTTTCCATAAAGCCACTTAAAATTGATAGAAATGCTGTCAATATCTTTGCTGTATATATAAGAAAGGCAGGCATGATTGGGAAATGGTGGTAATTATGGCTGTCTATAGGGAATTAAAATAGTGTAAAATAGTTATTTTTGGATACATTCTAAAATCATAATCCTGTAGTGAAAAGCACCCCTTTTTGTGAAAGAAATGTTTGATATCATAGCAGCGCCACAATGAAAACTACTAGCAATGGATATTGGCAAGTTGTACTAGAGCTATTTACTAGGTAATAAGCTGAAGATTTTTTTTACTGCAACCTAATTCACTTTCTTGATTATATATTAAAATCAAATTCTTTAGCTGTTACAAAGAATGTTTGAATAGGATTAGAACTATTTTTTGGAATAGCAAGGTACTAGCTTTTGACAAGCACATTTTTCTGTAAGAAAAATCTTATGTACTATAGTTCAAATATTTACAATAAAGATACATTAGCTTAAAGATGTTAGAAATAAACTGTTAATAGTATGAAACATATTTCATCAATACAATCTTCCTATTAAGGCATAATGGAAAGCCATTATTTTCAAGGTTGGCCTAACAACTTATTGTACTTTTGGAGTTAAATGACTATTTAATTCCTGACTGAACCCACTGCAAACTTACTCAGAGTACATGTTTCTATTATTTATTCAGAAATTGGAAATGGTTTTATAAAGAACATGAATCATTGTTAAAAGTGGGAAATGCTAATATTTGACAATGGCCATTTAGGCAATTGTCTAGAATTCCCAGCAAGACTCAATTCTACTAAAGGACAGACTAGTATTATATTCAGTGAACATGAATTTTAAGAACTCATTTAAAAAGCTGTTGGGCTTAATTCTTTCAGCAGAATGGACACAATTGTGGAATGACTTTCAGGCTTTTCAGTGCAGTGTCAGCAAAGACCTTAATTTTCTCCTTGGGAATAGATTGAAAGCAGAACAATATAGAATTCATTTAAGGACATCCAATATGTACTGATTTGTCACTGTATAATCATTGGGCATTTGAACTATAAATACATTTAAAAAAAACCTGAATGTTTTTGTTACTAGGATTCCAGTTAGCAGTTAATACATAGCTGACAGATTATGGAAAATGTCTTTTTCATTTAGATTTTGTAAAAACAAAAACAAAACCCCACCCAGTTCATTTAACTGCATGTCATATTCTTTTCAAGAGCAATGCATTCAAAACTCCAAAGTCCTTCATGTAGTCATATTTTACACTGGCTCTTCACTTCTCTCACTCTACCCTGTCCTCCCTCCTCCCTTCCCTTCTTTGCACTGCTTTGGAACAGGGTCATGATGTGGCAGCAGAATGTATACTTTTCAGCTCTATTTATGTTGAGCTTTTGAATAAAACAGGGCAACTCACAGATCACTGCCGTTTAAAATGGAATAAAAATGGAAATAATATCTTTAAGAAGGTTTTTATCCTAGTTCAAGAAGCCAGTCAAAGAGGCTCAGAGTTGGCCCTTTACTTTCTTCATGGAGCTTGCAAAATTGTACCACAGCATGAAAGATATCACCCACTTTCCAGCATTTCTGGTGCACAAACTGCACAACATCTAAAAACTGGAAGGAAAAAAAAAACAATTTTTAGAAAAGGTTTTGTTTTTTTCTTTTTCATTTCAAGCAAAGAGATCTAAACTAGTACACATTAATTCACAGTTTAATTAGTGAAAACAGCTGTACCAAATGTGCATGTATGAACTGAGCTAAGTCATTGACTGCAGACTGATAGCCACATTCAATGTGCTGATTCACATTTTGCTCCTCATCACTCAGCTAATGATTAATGACAAATCAAATAATCCACATACATTTACTAAAGAATTAAGAGACACTTGGTAGAAATGAGAATACTATTTAAAAGTAAAATTTAAAAATAAAAGGTATGTACTATTTCCCTATAGCTGACTCTGATGAAAACTGGGTTATAGATTTCTAAAACAGCTCAAATGTCTTTGTCAGTGGAAATTAAAACATCCAATACTGGATCTCTATTTCAATCATAGAGTAGCACAAAATCCTAGAGAAGTATGTTTTACTCTAATACGCATCAACTGAGCATTTACCTCCTGACATTTTTCTCCCACTTCAGACAGGACCACATTGCACCATGATATGCTACACTACATCATATACTATTTTTCTTCAGGGTTAAAAAGTTTTTTTTAATCTTCTTGCATTTTGCAATCAATATCTAATTGCTCTTCTTTTTTTCATTGCTTTTCTGGAATATTTGTTATCAGCGTATGGTATTCTAACCTTAAACACACATTTTAAATATGTTAGACTAGCAAGTAGATTTCCAAAAACTAGCTTGCAGACTTGATGCATTTAATCCAGGGGTGTCAAACTTGCATTGTCATGGTGGCATCACATGACGTATCGGGACTTTTTTTCCCCTTCGCTAAACCAGGTGGGGACAGGGCCAGCACGTGATGCATCTGACCTGTGGGCTACAAGTTTGATAGCCCTGATCAATCTTTCTCACATAGGTCTTAGTAATTGATTCAACTATTTACAAAGCTGTCGACTGTTTCTATGACAGAATTTGGGCAGTTGTTACTGAATCTGCATTTAAATAATATTTCAACTTTCTCAAATACATCCCCCTAAATACCTAACAGTAAATCAGCTGTATTGAAGAGCCACTTGATTATTTAAAGTTCATCAGATTCCTATCATTTTTGCAGCTATATTATTACAGCAATGATATACTTCCCACTATTTATGTGACACTGATGTGTATTGTACAAGCAACCTATTTAAACTACACAGCTTTTACAATGCCTTCCAAAGATAATGCTGCTGTTTGTGAAGTGAATTATTCCAAGTTACCAAAAGGCATTGGGTAAGACAGAGCAGAATTTATGTAAAACTTATAACACCTACTTTATATAAGCTATCACTTTACCTGTTTGACTCACTACTGTAAATGTAGGCCTGATTTACAGATATGATTGTTTCTTACAATTGTGAATGAACAGATTTTTATTGTAATGGTGGTGGAAATAATTTAACCAATACCGAGTAGTATGTAAATTATAATATTGTCAATTTCTAGACTGCTGTCTTGTGTGGGCATGAATCAGACACATTTTACAATATGAGCCAATGAAGCATAGGCTTAGATACAAGGTGTTTGGCTTTAAATCTCCAATTATCCCTGGAACAAATGGTATAGAATTAATATGTCATAACCTCTTGACCTCACTTACAGCGGTGTAAAGACAAAAATATTTTGTATATATACTACTTGGAGCAGCTTAGAGAAATGATGGGATACAGATGCAACAAACTTACAATATCTTAATGGCAAAAGCCCTTTTTTGCAATGCAAAACTATAAGAAGACAAAATTACTTAAAATGGAATTGCAACTTTCTATCTGAAAAAAAATGACATTTGTCTCTAAATGCTATCTTACTAAATAAGTCATATCTTACAGTATTTGGCTTCAACTTCAAAGTGCTAATTCTCATGCTTATAACCCATCATGACTTAGCTCCTGGATATTAATAGAGCTATGACTCCTGTCAAGATCTTGTTTGTCCCATATATTCTTCTGGAAAGGATTAATAATAGCTGCCACCTAATATGAAGCCTGTGGAGTAGGAACCAAACAATATACACTCTTTGTAACTGCCCCCATGCTGAACATGCTGAATTTCTCAAACACAGGCTGCTCTTAGTCCCTCTTGCCTTTCTCAGATTGTTAAAAACCAAGCTGTTCCACTGAATGGTACACAGGATATCCTTTGGAGTACATTATTAGTGGGAAGTGTGTTTGGTATTTTATTTTATATATTTTCTTGCTTTGTACACTGTTGGCTAACATAGAAAACAGTGGTGGTATATTAAACAGTGGAATCTATCCAACCATTCACAAATACCTTTTCAATTCTGTGTTCCTGAGATTTCTTAAAATAGATCATGGGTATGCCAAGCTCAGATGCAGCAATCCACTGAAGTGTAGCACGCAATTCTGCATCAGGATATTCTGATTCCAGATCCACATTTATCACCAAGAGATCTTTCTGCTCATTAGTAGTTTCAACAGTCAACCCAGATGTGCATGCTAAAAAGTGAAAGTATGGGATTTTTTTTATTTCATGAGACAGATGCTTAAGAAGTAAATTCCCCTGCTTCATTTTATAATGTATGACTTACCTTCTACTTTTTCTGGTAGTTTCTCACAGAAAACACCTCCTTCTGTTAAATCACTTAAGAAAAAAAAAAAAACAATGTTTACAAGGAACTTTGGCTCATACTACACATTCATTTTTTCACGAGTCTGTGATTACTTCAGATAGATCAAGAAAAGTAATGGTTTTATTATGAGCTATGCTAACAGAAACCTATTGGTAGAGCAATGATAGGAATGAGATATGCTTTTTTTGTCTTTTGCACCAGCCTTCATAATTCCTTGCCAAGGGAGGCACATCTAGACTCTCTCTTTAGTTACTTTTTTCTACCAAGCAGAAACCTTCTGATTCAGATTAATTGTAGCTAGAGATTTTAAATATTTAAAGTACTGCTCAGCAAATCTAGAGCAAAACTCAATGTAGCCTCAAATCCACGAGTCAGCACAGGGTGGGAGGGGTAGCAGATGGTCAAGGCAGAAGCTTGCATCCTTAGCCAGGTTTTGAACCTTAGTCATTAATTCCATTCCAAGCCTTTACATAAGAAATGTGTATTATGAATTTGAACAGTAATTGTTAAGACACACTGGATTTTTAAGATCATTAAATTCTGCAGTTCTACTCAAAAATGTTCATTACATTAAATTTTTATCAACTGAATTCAATATTCAACATTGTGTTTACTGAAAATAATCATAAATGTCCCACTTTTACATTCAGAAAGATGCACAGAGAACTTTCTGGTTTGTCTTTTCATTTGCATGTTTGGGTTTTAATTCCATTGAGTGAAATTGGACTTGAATGTGTCTGTCCTTTAGAATTGCACACTGACTATATATAGGATATGGCTATTGGAATGTCAAGAGTTTCCAAAATTGAGATACTGGAAGACGTTTGTATAAAGCAATAGTATATTTTTATTTTTGTGAGGTTAATGGCTTATTGGAAGACCAGGAAAAGATTAGGCAAAAGAATTTAATAATCGTAATGGTAGGCATCCACTGATAAATGGTTCAGTTTTTCAAGTATAGATTATATAAGCATCTTTCACATATCTGTTCAGAGCTTTAATGCTTTTAGACAAATGTAATACAAATAAACCCAAACAAGAAAATATGTTTAAAATGTGTGCACTGTGTTAATTATCTTTTCATTTTGAAATTTACAGCTTCCCTTTTCATCTTAATTGAATCTGTTCTGAACAAGCCTAATTTGTTGCTAAGAGATATCCTCAATGAGATGAATGCAATTCATTACATTAATATTCATAGAGGTTGAAATGCAGAGGAAGGCTAGTAGCTGCCCACGAAATGGACACTCTTGACCAAAGCAGTATAAAGAATTATTACTTCCCAATATTTGGAAGCCATACTTTCGTTAATGCAATTAACAAAGTGGCAGTTGCTTTAGTTTTCAACCAGATCATAGTCCACTTTATATTCAATTTGCAGTCAACTGCATCTCCAGTATAAGTTTCACAAGCACCTTTGCCAAATCAGATATCCATCACCCTATCTCAATGCATCTAATTTTCTTAAATGAGAAACTTGCAGTTCTCTCTGCTAAATTTCATTTTGCTATTTTCAGCTTTTATTTATTTATTTATTAAATTTATATACCGCCCCCTCTCCCGAGGGACTCGGAGTGGTATACAGCAAGTAAAAACACATAAGAAAAAATCTAAAAAGCCAATTAAAATAAAATATTAGAAAGCTGATAGGTTAAAAAACGTTACAGTTAGAATTAAAATAAGTTAAATTAAATATAAAGTTTAAAATTTAAAATTCCACTAACATATTAAAAATTACCCTGAGGTGTCAGGCCAGGCCGGCTAGCTGGAAGAGGTGGATTCTCAACGTACATCGGAAAGCTCGGAGGTCAGTAATGGTCCGAATCTCAGGGGGGAGTTCGTTCCATAAGGAGGGGACAGCCACAGAGAAGGCTTGAACCCTCGGGGCCATCAGGAGGCATTGGCCCGACAGTGGCACCCCGAGGAGGCCTGCCCTGTGGGAGTGCATCGGTCAGTTGGAGGCTCATGGTGGCAACAGGCGGTCCCGTAAGTACCTGGGTCCCAAGCCATGGAGCATTTTGAAGACAAGTACCAACACCTTGAATCGCACCCGGAAGGCCACAGGAAGCCAGTGCAGTTCACACAGGAAAGATGTAACATGGGAGTTATGAGAAGCTCCCATAATTGCCTGTGCGGCCGCATTCTGCACTAGCTGCAACCTCCGGATGCTCTTCAAGGGAAGCCCCATGTAGAGAGCGTTGGCATAGTCCAGACAGGAGGTTACAAGGGCAGAAGTGACTGTGCGAAAAGCGCCCCGATCCACAAAGGGGCGCAACTGGGTGATCCTTCGGACCTGACAGAAAGCCCCCCTGGAGACGGCTGCAATATGTTCCTCCAATGACAGCTGTACATCCAGGAGGACACCCAAGTTGCGAGTCCTCTCCGTGGGGAGCAACATTTCATTCCCCACGGCCAGCGATAAGGTAAGCTGGCTAAATCTAGGCGCAAGAAAGCACAGCCA
>JAEANM010011532.1:0-15223 GCA_017656035.1 Myanophis thanlyinensis | reverse complement strand
ACACAAACACACACACAAATAAATTTACTATAGTTTTCCAATGAATTTGATGATGTATAAAACGCCCCCAGAAAACCATACAATTGGATAAAACATAAAACCACACTAACAGTCTGGGCTAAAATGGTCTAAAAGCAACACAAATCAAACAAAATAACACAGAGTTTCCAAAAATACCCTGACCTCAGGCATGGGACCAAAGCCAGGTTTTAAGAGCTTTCTGGGACCTTAGGAGATAGAATACTGTCCTTACCTCCTGAGGGATTCTTTTTCAAGAAGCTGGAGACTTGATACCCCTGAAAAATAACAGCATTTCACAGAGTGGACGTGGCGTGCACCCACTCTGCTATAACTTATCAGACTGGCAGAAATATGTGGAGATAGGCCTCAGATCTTTAGGCCATACAGGACTTAATGGCATTTTGAACTGCACTCAGAAACCAACTGGCAAACCATTCATTTCTCTATAGTGAAATGACCAGAAAAGAGAAAGTGACTCTGAAACTTTATTTAAGTATGTCCCTTAAAATAATCTGAGGAGAACAAGGGATGGCACTGAATGTAGCAAAATGGCCTGCAAATAACAATCTTTGCAGCAGTTTAAGAAAAATACGAAATACTGTATTGATCAAATCTGACCAAGATAAGCCAGCAGTCATTGAGGTTTCCAAGTTGGTTTTTTTTTCTGAAGGTTGTGAGAGCAAGGAGCTTTGTTTATCTGAAGGAGAACCTACTTATCTTTCCCAACTCCGCATTGTTCTCATTGCTTCAGAACATTGAAAAACAATGTATATTGAAAGTATGCTGTCTTCTGCAGCAGATACTGAGCAGACAAAGCAAGAAAGGATCTTTTAAACTCCTTCCAGTTCATTTTATAAGCAGAACATAGTACTATTGCATCTCATTTCATTTTTTTCCTGCTGTGATTACCAAAAACTGCCACAAATGTTTGCCTCAGCAAGAAGTTCAGAA
The DNA here is from genome assembly GCA_017656035.1 of Myanophis thanlyinensis. Lineage (NCBI taxonomy): Eukaryota > Metazoa > Chordata > Lepidosauria > Squamata > Homalopsidae > Myanophis > Myanophis thanlyinensis. Next base: position 14,251 of record JAEANM010011532.1, on the reverse strand, counting down.
AGGCTGCAATATGGGCTACCTCTGACTCTGTATTCTACTGAAATGTTCCTTATGTACTTTTCCTTGTTTCCTGCAATCTAAGACTATAACACGAACAAGCAAACAAAACCCATGTCTTTTCCTCTGTGGTTTATATATGATAGGGAGATCAGCCTTTGAGCTCTCTCTAAACTTCTGGCAGTATCCTTAAATTTAATCCACATCACTGATCCAAAGCCAATAAACTTGCTAAAGGACTTGAATTTGATTTCAAAGTCCCCAAGCCCAATTCTGTTAAGTGGTAGTATGCTCACTTTCAAAAGCATTTGCAGATCATTTATTGTGGGCAGTTTGTTGAGCATCAGTTCAGAAGAGATGACAAGGAGCAAAACCACAGCCAAAATTTTTTCTGTTACATCTTGTTATTCCTTATCACAAAAGCGGACATGCCCATTTAATGGCTGGCAATCAAGCTGAATTCAGCAGCATGTTTAACTTCTATTTTTTCACATAGTGCAGAATGGACAATGAAAAATGCAATCAAGCTCAAAAGCAGGAGCAAAATTAGATGACAAAAGCACTGTAGTGGCAACAAGTAATCTACTCCCGAGGCCTTGTCCAAGGTCCTGAAAGATCTAGCATCAAACGTAACCTCATCTTCTCTTTGCCTTTTTCTTTGCTTGAGCACCAGATTGTTTGCCAGTTATACAGTTTTGGCTGGCTGGTTGCCAAATTCATAAACTTTTGTACTGTCTGGGCTCCACTTACCAGAAGAGGTCAACTTGGGATGCACATACACACACACCAGATCAAAGTTTAATCGATCTGTCTAAAGGTTCTTAATCCTGCATTTGAACACAGAAATATTACTTTGAGCCACATGAGCTGAGTTTACTAAGACATGGATGTCCAACATTTTTTTCCAACATATTTGCTGCACTGTGCCTGGTAAAATTGTCACAACTTCATTGTCCAGTCAGGAATGACTGAGTGCTTTTGCACCCTATAACTTTTAAAAAACTTTGGGAGAGAAATTTGTGATGTGTTCTCCTAGTTTGTCATATTTGATTAGGGACAACAGGTTTAGAATCATATTTATAAACAAAAGAAACCAGTTATTTTCTTATGTTTCTCGGGAGTTAGTTGAAAGTTGTCTTGAAGGCAATCAATTAAAGAAAAATCTTTAGCTGTGTCCTACCAGAGATGGGCTTGAGTATCGCTGAAAGATAATCAGAGTCAAACCTTAGAGTAGGGTAATAAGCTATATAGTACTTGTGAATACAAATATACCTACCAGCCTCCTCATTTGTGTCTATCCAGTTATTCAGGGTTGCAAATAGGCAATTTTAATAGTCTTCCACTTACTCCTTTCCCTATCTCAGCAGGTCTTAGGCAGCCTGTTAATCAGTAGAAACTACTTCTTTTCCATCATATCAGACTACACTTATTTTCATTTTCAACTATAGGGACAATTCAGCTTTTCTAATGCTTCATGCCTAGTCAGTAAAGTATTCTTGAGCCATAAAATGTTATGTACCCCTGCCCTACACTGAAGAGTTCACTACTGGAACTGAATCCATACTGGGGCACAATTTTAAAAAAAATTAAATGCCTTTATTTTCTTCAGTGGGGGCCATCAAAGATTTGCAAAGCCAAAATGGTATTTTGTTGTAAAATAGGAAAATGTTGCCTATGGGAATAAAATACATATCTAACTATAAAATAGTGTTATTTTGCTATAAAGCAGAAAATCACTGGGAACTGAAGAAATAAGGATACTGGCAGCTACATACTCAGCTATAGCCAGCTAATGTTCTTCTCTAACTTTCAGCCAAACAGTTTTATTTATAAGGACATAGATTATCATCAGCAGAGACAAATAATAACGGACGTAAGAACTTTGCAGCAAGAATACTTTTTTGTCTTTTAAAACCTTTTCAAAATTCTTAGGAGTAAGCCTAACCAATTTCAATGACTTTGTTTCTCGCTTTTATCCTTGTAAATAAGCTTGTGGGTACAGTATGGGACAGTTTTTCTGATGGATCTGTTAATCAATGTCTTCCATATTCTTACCTCAAAGGTACTGACTAATGCATCTATTCCCTCCCATTCTGTTATAGGGTTAATGTTTATATAAAAAGGGCAGTGGGAATTGACCGATACTCAAATTCTGGTATAGGATTAATGGAGGTGAAAAAAAGAAGTACAAGCCACTTAATATTCTGGTGGCTTTAAATTTTGAGATACTTGTTAGTTAAAACTGAAGCTTCAAAAGATTTCCTTGCATCATGTCAGGAATTTCCCAGCCCTATATGGAAATTGCATGTATTAAATGTAAAGTTTTTTTTTCAGGCAATATACAGTAGATGTATTCTGTCACTGAGATATATCCAATTCCTTACAGAGTGTACATACTATTAAACAGTAATTTATCAGCAAACCCAATCATTATATGCAATATTCCAGTATGTTCAAATGATACACTATCACCATACCATATAAACCCCATCTGTCCATTGCAGGAATCTACTGCTACAGAATTCCTGATGGATGACCAACCAGTCTTTGTTTAAACACTTCCAATAAAAGATAGTCTACCATCTCCTAAAATAATCTGTTCTCTAAGGAATGTTTTTCTGATGTCCAACTGAAATCTACTTCCTTGTAATGTAAACTTACTGTTTCTTTCCTGTTTTCTGGAACACCACTAAACAACCCTAACATGTCTCCCCTCGGTCTTCTCTCCATGCTAAATATGCCTAACACCTTGAACTATTTCCCTTACGTTTTTCCTTCTTAGTCCCCTTATCATCTTGCTTGTTGTCTCAGGACATTCTGGAGTTTGTCAGTGGTTTTTTTTTTCTAAGTGCAGTGCCCAGCACTGGATGGAATATTCTAGGTGCAATCTGACTCAAATAATATACAGAGGGATAGAATTTATCATATGAACAGTAATTGGCAACTACTTTAAAGTACTATATTACCAGGTCTGTTTTATATTACTGAAACAGATTTGTAAATATAGTTAGTAGTTGTATTGTTCTACAAAGAGAATTATAATAATTTTATAGCAATACTTTAGAGTGGCTGAGTTCCAAGTTAGGTAGCTTTGACTTCAAATATTACCCATTTGTGAGCTTTTGTGCATCAGAAAAAAACATCTTTTTTTCCCTAAACTGAGAAATTTACATTTGTCACAGCTCCATTATATTACTTTATCACATTAGTATAACCTAACAAAATTGTTTTGAATTTATTTGTTTTGTGGAGTAATACAAAGTTTTGCCTCATCTGCAAATAATGATACCTTCCAGCTTATCATCCAACTAATTAATAATAAAATTGAACATTGAAGAATAGAGGATCCAGGAATGAATTTTGTAATGAGCCTGCTAATCCAAATATCAAAAGGTACTTTGTCAAATGGTAAAATCAAGATATATTACAACATTCCTACAGAGTTATTCTTATAATATAGCAGCAAACATTATTCAAAGTGGTTTCAGTTCTCTTCTGTGTTAGCAAAAGAGCTCTCTATAAACTGAACACTTGATTTATTCAGCTGTTTTCAAAGCATAATTTTAGCTCTCAGTTGATAATTAAGAGTACTGTTCTTGGAGAATAACTGTTTGAGAGTAAAACTCTAAGAGATGTATCTAACAAGAAATCTTAAAAATATTTTATAGTCAATTAAGCAGGGTTTTCAAAGTATTTCTAGCAAACTTAAATAATAGAAGAGAGAAGATGATAAAATTTAATATGTTTTAACCTGCAGCTATTCATTACAAGTTTAGCATTAAATTTCTAGTGGATTCCTTTGAAATGTTGGGGATAGCTGAAATATATCAGTAAAAAAAGCAACAGAAATGAAGATGAGTCTATGGTTGTTATAATTTGGTTTTTTTAAACTGGATCTTAAAAATGGCATTCTGAACTCATTAATTATGTGACTAAGGAGCCATAAGTAAATTACAAATTTATAGATTTCAAAATTTAATATCTGAGCTCGTCTTTCAATTTATATAAATATATATATTCAAAAGCCTGTAATAATCAATAACAATTAAAATCACCAGAAAGTAAGTGGGGATATTTTTGTAAAGATGTTTTATGTGCATGGATTAAGTTCTTACTTACAGTTTGTTGAAAATCTAAAATGTGTAGGTTCATACAGAATTCTCTGAGTCAAACCATGATTTACAAATAATAATGACTAGATTCAAATACATCAAGCAAAACAGATATTTTTGACTTAGTGAAGTATGTGAACCCAGCATGTGTTTTATTTGTAGCTAAAATCTTCATGATTTCCAAACTTTCAGCTTTCTGTTGTAATGAGTATATTATCATTACAGAAATCTGAAGTGCTCATTTAGATCCATTTTAGTAGTATTGGTTCTCTACAGAAAAGGAAAACTATTTTTTTTTAAATAATACCCTATTTCTTCAAAAAGATGACCCACCTTGAAAAGAAGCCCTATCACGTTTTTGAGCGCATGCAATCAAATTAAGCCACACCTACAAAATTAGCCCTAATTAAGATCCCACCCACCCTGGGGGGCAGTAGGTGGGGCAAGGTACACAGGTAAAAAATAAGCTAGGGGGAGGATGGGGGATTGGAGCTGCCCTACTTACAAGGCCTTGCACACCCCTTGCACACCTGCCTCACCTTCTTCTGTGGCTGCTTGCTGCCACTCACAAGCATTGCCCCGGCCTCTATTTCACCTCCAGATGCCTTATAGAAAGCCTCTGATGCCTAGCCTAGCCACTTTTTCGGGTGTCAAAAGACAATAAGACATAGCCTTCTTTTAGGAGAAACACGGTAGTATTTTATTAGTACTGATAGTATGGATAACTGCTGCAGATTCATCATTGGGAACAGGGAAATCCATGGTTAAGTCTATCAGTGGCTAATTTTGAGCCTCCATTATCCTACAACCGAACCTACCTCATATGATTATATGGATGAATGAGGGAAAGTTGAAGACTGATTTAATTTCCTAATGAAAAGCAAGAGCCATGGTGGCACAGTGGTTAGAATGCACTATCGCAGGCTAACTCTGCCCGCTGCCAGGAGCCCAATCCTGATTGGCTCATGGTTGACTCAGCCTTCCATCCTTCTGATGTCAGTAAAATGTGGACTTAGATTGTTGGGAGCAATATGTTGATTCCATAAACTGCTTAGAGAGGGTTGTAAAGCACTGTGAAGTGGTATATAAGTCTAAGTGCAATTGCTAATATTGATAAAAAGGTATTGTGCTTTTATTCATCAAGGAATAACCTTGTACAAAGACCAAACAAGAGAAACATTAACTGATATTCTTTGGAAGTTTGTTTTCCAAATTTTCATATACAAATGCATAATCAATCAGAGTGGCTATTCTGGCATGACATTCTTTATAACCAGAGTGCAATTTTGATGCATCTATAACAACATGACTACATTTTCCTTACAAAATTTGAATTGGCTGCTATTTGATAGACGTAAAACTCTTGATGATTGTCCCTGAGATAAAAAAAATAATAATCTTACTGTTTATTTCTTGATGATGCCAGGTTGGAACCATTGCCAATTCCTGGTTTTGCCCATTTTTATTTCTATTATTAATACTGTTATTTCAAGAATGTTTCTTCTCTATTGTTAAGGAGGGAGGGATCAAAACTGTAAATAAGGAAACACAACAATTATATGTTCAACAAAATTGTACTGATCGCTGCTTTACTTTATTTAAAAATAATATCTATTTTCTCTAAAATATCTGATTCTTGGAAAATCTTGTTTATTAGTTATCATGAATCATTTAAAAAAACAAGGATTAGTAGGACAAACTGAACAATACTGTAGAGTGGTTTCATATGTTTCACTGAGATAACAAAGGGAAGGAAGTTGCTATCTGTTCCTTTGTCAAATCTCTATAGAGCCTTTCCAAACAATTGCACTTGTCAGCCTCCATAAAACTAACATTTTCAGTCTATAACAGGAATCTCTATAGATAAAAATGTGTAATAGTTTGAATTCTGTTAGGGTAAAACTTCTCATTTATGTTCTCATTTACTAGCTTAGAATTAGGTACACAGAACACAAACCCTCTCTACTTTCAAAGACACATCAGTATTTGCCAAAATATTAAAAATGTTTTGTGGCCCCATCTTTCATGCACTCTTTCATTGCTAAATGTCTTAGGTAATCTTTTCCGTCCAGACACCTTCACCTATTTGCCATTCATTCTTGATTCTACGAAAACAAAATTGGCAAGCTAAAATGAGTATTGATTTGCTCATACAGAGTACCTTCAATGTTTGCTATGTAAAATGTGGCATAGAACATTGTTTTAATGTTCTAATAATGATTGTATGTTGCAGCTGGTTATTAGGGTAAACATCTGATTGATAAACGTTCATTAATAATCAATATTAAATTTTATTTCGAATTTTTAAAAATGTTGCAGAGTTAACTGAAATTCTAATTAAACCTATGGTAATTTCTGAGGAAAAGAAAAAGCCACCTCTAAATCTAGGAAAATAGAATTATTGCTAAACATTAATACATTCACTCAGGCTAATGTAGTGGATATGGTTTTAAAAATGAATTTAATAGTATCCAAATATCATAATATAATTGATATGTTTAAGACTATTAAAATAACTTTATTACTGCGGCAAGCAAAATGTATGGCATTTTTGTATTGTTTATAATTTATAATGTATAGTATGAAAGATTGGTAATAAATACCTTGAAAGATTCTTGAATTGAATATTTTCATGTGAAGCTTCACTAGGAAGTATGACTTTCTTTTGAAGCTGTTAAATCTTTGGTAAACACTATTTATTTTTTCTGTTGCTTCTCCCATATGATTCTATATGGGTATAATCATAGTACGGTATTATTTGCTATGATATCTGAGCTTAACATTAAATTTAGGGCATTCTGCTTCACTGAAGACAGGCAGAATGCTCCGAATAACTAATGAAACTTCAGCACTTGTTCATTGTCTTGGGTGGTATTACTTGAAAGTAATTTCACCAATAGTTATATAATCATAATGATTCTGCTATAAAATCTTCCTAAATTAAGGCCAGTATAAAAACCAGCAGAAGAAAATAGCTTTGATGCCAGTGCGGCCCAGCCTTATATATTATCTTTTTCATTCACAATTAATAGCAAAGAACTCAACAGCAAAGAATAAAGTCTATGCATTAAATGGAAGAGAAAATGAAATGGCATATTTAAGTAATTGTAAAAAGGGAAATTATTTCATCTTCAATCCAGTTTAATGTTGTGTTATAATAATGCCACGTGACAACAGCACTCTGTCACAAATTGTTATACAAAATATTCTTAATATAACTTTTGTAAGCTCTTCATTACATTACATAAGCTACTCTTTGATCTTTATGTCAGAGCATCTATGTGCTACCCCACACCCTCTTAACAATTCATTAGCAATCAAATTTAATTATGTATATATTTATTTATTTGTATCCCATGTTTATTGTTTTTACAAATAACTCAAAGTGGCAAACATATCCAGCACATCCTTCTCCTCCTATTTTCCTCACAACACCAATCCTTTAAGCTAAGTTGGGCTGAGAGAGACTGGTCCAAGGTCATCCAGCTGGCTTTCATGGCTAAGGCAGGAGTAGAAGTCAATCTCTCTTGCTTTCTAGCCTGGTGCCTTAACCACTGGACCAAATTGGCTCTCAATAGAAGAAATATAACATTTGTAAAATTCTAGCATAAATCCACAGGGTAAAAACTCAGTCACTAGACACTGTTTATAACCAGTAACCTGTTTCTCAAAAGCCTCCATTAGTTACACTTCCACATTAGAATTTATTAGTTAGATACACACTAATTGTTAATCCATAATATAATTTGGTATATTTAAAGTATCTAGTATATAGTTGCTTATTCAGTAAGCCATATTTAAAGCAAACATGATATGTGAACTCAGCTTAGGCTTTTAAATTATACTTTATCATTTAGAACTATGAATTCATCTTGAGAGAAACCAAATCTTATTCATATTTATTATTTATTACAGTTTGGATGTGTTATCTAGTATATTAGATTGACCAGACTCAACTCCATTAAATTCATTTTATAGAGATTGGCTACTATAACAGAATCTTGCAACCCTGATTGGGCTGTATCATCATCATCATCATTATCTCTTCTCCTTTTCTTCTTCTGCTTCTCCTTCTCCATTTAGTACACATCTGAACAACAGCAGATTGGGAAGGGGTTTTGTATGCTGTCTCTATCACATCATTGTCTGCTTGATATTAGCACACATTCTCAGCTGCTCTGAACTCGCATTCTCAGAAAATAATATACAGCATAAACCAAGAAAATTCTTCATTAATATGCAATAGAAAGACTCCTGAATGACCTTGTCAATCAAAAATAACTTAACCATGAATTAATATTTTAGTACATCATTAGTAGTATAATTATCCTTTTTTAATGTAACCATTATCTCTGTTACACTGTTTTGATTTTCTTTATCATCAGGAGTGATGTACTGCTGAGACACATATTGTTTGAGGTTTGTGGGCTTTTCATGAAAGTTGTCCTAGGGAAGTAGCAGCTGGTACTTCCCATGTGTATGACATCTTGTTACATAGGGCTGATAAGATATGCTAGAAGAGGTGAATTGTTTTGATATGCATTGTTTTAACTTTCTTTCCCTCACACATATATGCATGCATCATTATCATCATGGATGATACTTAAGAGGGTTTCCCGCTGCTCAAGTGTTCTGGTAAAACAGGTAAAACAAGATGGCAGATTCCATTGAAGGAGTAGAACTCTGGTGTAACATTTTGATAAAAGCTGTGTATCTGGCCAAACTACAACAGTTATCCTTCTTTCTATCCTGAATTAGGAATAGTGCTAATATCCTTTTGCTCTGTTCGTCTTTTCTTTCATTAAATCCAGAGATTGTGTGAAATCGCATTCTGATGAGACTCTGGATAGGTCTCATCAGAGGAGCCAGGCAAAGAGTGTCTCATCCGTATACAATATGGCGAGACACAATTTACAGAAACCCATACTGGATTGGTTGTTTCCTGAGTCAACAAGGACTTCAGTAGATGTTGGAGTTCCTGGATTTTGAGAAATCAGGGCCTGCAGTTACAGAACTTACCTTTTGCAAATATACAAAGGCTGAAAACAAAGAAATAATTATCTGAATAGGACATCCAAAAAGAATGCACCATCTCTGGAAATAACAACATCCAGAATCAGAATTGACTGAATAGAGGCTAGCAGATCAATGTCAATTTATAATATGAAATAAAGCATTCACGGAAGCAGAACTGGAAAAAACTGCAAAGGTCTACTCAGGGCAAAGACAGCCACAAAACCTTGCCAGAAGTTGCTCAGACTGTAGAGGCAAACCAGGGGGAGTCAGCAGTAGAGGAAGCCAGCAGCTATTGAATCGTTTTAATTCCCAAATTGTGAATTGATAATGAATAATTAGGCTGTCTGAAAACAACATTCAGTATATGGTTTACAAAATCTGTGTTTTCCCATGAGAATAAAAAGACTTGGCTACCCAGAATAGTTAAATGCATGTATCATGTGCATTTTCCTTTAATTGCCATCTGGTTTCCTTCTTTATTTTCTTTCCTCCCACATTTCTGATTTTTCCATATGTCTCTTTAATCAGATCTTAAAGAATCTAGATCTTATCTGTGGGATGAAATTATAGGAAGATAAGTTTTATAGCTGTCTGACAAGTGTAATAAAGTCCATGATTATTAGCTATTAAATCTCCCATTCATTTGCCAAGGTAATTGTTGTTAATACTGGCCCAGCTTGTTTGGACTTTTGTTCATGTCACTATATAAAGGTAATTTTTCCTTAAAAGTTCTAAATGGACTGTTTCAGAACACCAATGAACGTGGAATTTCATAGAAAATAATATTGTGTAAGATCAGTGGCCTCCAACCTTTTGGGCACCAGGATCAGTTCAGTGTGTATGTGTGGGGAATTCTACAGATCAGAGGGGGCATTGTTTCGCACGCTAACTAGATCCTGTGCAGGTGCAGATAAAGCTTCGCTCGCTTGTGCGGCCTAGTACCTAATAGGCCGCAGACTAGTCCAGGGGTTGAGGACCCTTGGTGTAAGATGGCTGCCCACACACATTTTTATATTAGGATCAGCAGGAAATCCAACACTTTCCCATGTAAAAGCAGTATTATGTTATATAGAAATAAGAAAGAGAACCTACTGTATTGAACTGCTGCTATATTTGTAGATTTCAGGACAGCAGATATCCTTTCTGAGAAAGAAAAATTTACAGTTCAGCACTGGAAAATTTTTAAAGATACTTGGATTACAAGAAATGCAATCAAAGAACAGTACTGAATTATTTGGCAGCAATGACAAAAAAGTCATTAAATATTAACTAGCTAGTTCATTTTTAGGCACCATAATCCCACAGAAGCAACAAACATATATGAAAGCATGGGGAGAAAATGATGTCACTTTAAGAAAAATAAAGATATAAATCGTAATCAGCTGTGATCTTCTGGCATTAAATATCTTTTGTATGGCATAACATTTGCATTAACTTAAAGTCATTTAATGACGCTTTGAAGGAAACACTGTGCTCAATAGTAGAATATATTTTATTTTATTGTTCTGTAAGTGTGCCTGAAGTTTGATTTGTTGGAGTGTGATTTCTTGTTTAACCTGCCCCCTCCAGTGTAGTATTTGTGGCACTAGGTTGGGGAAAGCTACGCTAAATATTTATACCTAGAAGCTCATGGCAGAGCTCAAAAATGTATTACAAGCACTTCATTTTTGCTCAGAAAATCTGAGGTTCAGCTTTGCCTGGAATAGTCAGTCCCTCAGGGTTATCTATATATGGGTTCTTTATCCTTCTTGAAGGAGAAGATTGAGATCTTAACAATACTGTCAAATTACAGTTCAAATGGACATTGGCATCCCACAAATAGCTCTTGGCCCACAGAGCACGCCTAGACAACAAAATCACTGACATGGGGTGCTGAATAGTTTCTGAGATTTTAATTAATTAATTCTATTGGATATGGCCACTCTAGAAGACTCTAAGTGACTTATAGAATCCACAACCAAAAAAACCCCAATAAAACAATTAAAACCCACAAAAACAAGCTACATTGACTAAGTCAACTAGAACAACAAACAATAATAATACAAAATTAATACAAAATTATGACAAAGGGACCATCAATAATCATATCTGCATTAACTCAAGAACTGGGAACACAACAAAATATGTGTATTGAACTCTGTGAGGCATAAGTCTTTGTACCTCTGGTAGAATTTGTACCTCGGATCCTAAAACCTAGGCCTACCCATTGCATAATCATCATCATCATCAATCAATCCCCATCTTCTTCCTAACTTAAGAAGATAAAAAATAGCTTTTTGCTATGGACTATCTGGAGTTAAAAAAATAAAGTTCAAGAAACAGAATCCTAAAATAAGGTCAGCTTTTTATCTCTGCCATAAATTAAAATAAACTAAGATTTGGGTCAGAAAGCATTCTCTATCATAATATTCTTGATGTTCATGTTGAAATCAAGATAATGCCTAGATCAGGGGTGTCACACTTGATTTCATTGAGGGCTGCATCAGGGTTGCATTTGACCTCAGAGGCTGGGTTGGGTGTGGCCAGGGTGGGCATAGCCAGCTCGATGTCACTCATGTCTGGGGCACCTGTGTGGCCCAAGCACTCTGCCAGTGAAATGGAAGTTGGGAGTTCCATTTTTACGGGCAGAGGATTGTAGGAGTCCGTGGCAGCCAAAAACAGAGTTTGGGAGCCTGTTTTCGCTGGCAGAAGTACCGCTGCCCAGTCCTTTGCTATTTGCAGGGTGGCCCTGTGGGCCAGATCTAAGCACCCACAGGCCAAATGCGGCCCCCTATTCTAATTTGACACCCTTGGCCTAGATGATTACTATTCCATAATTGCAGAGTACTCTAGAAAGAAAATAATTTGGAAAGAACTTACTTTAATCATCCAAATCTCTTTATAATTGTTAACTCTTATACTTGGAAGAGCATGCTTGTTAGCTTTTGCAGTATGGTATGGAAAATGTAGTGAGATAGAGCAGAGTACTATTGGAATTTGTAAGATATGCTCTTTCTCAAAATGTATATTTTTTTCTAAATGCCCCATGCTGCTTCTCTTGTTTGAAACATCCCTTTTCAGAGTGAGAGAAAAGCATAACACATAACTCTTATCCTGATTTTTAAATTCTTGACATTGGACACATAACACTTAACACTGTTATGACAAGCTTATTATCAGATTTTTACATTTTTTTTTGTATACAAAAAGTACCCCACAATTGGGACTGGCAGCTGGGTCATAAAATGAAGCCATCAGTAAATGAACCTACAAGTATGCTTAAAATCTTTCTTCATTTTCCTTTACTGAGAAGGTCATAAATGTGAGATTTGCTTATTCAGTTACTTTTTCATCACTGTGATAATTGTGAATAGTCACTAAACAAGAACTACCTGTATTTGTCTTTATGAGGTTTTTAACTTTTTGTTCTGATTTCTAAAGTTATGAACTATGACCAAACTAAATAGCAATAACTCTCATTTATTTTATTCTCATAAAAATATTGCAAACTTTTATTTATGCTTTAAATCATATCAACATATTATTGTCTCTCTCAATGCTGTTTCTATTAATAATATTAAGATGGAGAGGGTGAGAGATCTTACCATCAGACTTACAAATGAAACAGTAAAGACAAAAGTTAAATGAAAAGAAAATGGAATTCAGTTTCAAAAGAAAAGTTGCAATCTGTCCATAGACATTTAAATACTGCAGAAAACCATGATGTCTTATTTGATGTGGTGGCACACTTTGCTCAGCTATTCTTATTTCTTTGACTATAGTGGCATATTGGCAGAACCAGAAAGAAACTCCTGATATTTCTGCAGTTTTTAATTAAGACCTTCTGCTCTTGAGTGTGGGATTGTTTTTCACACAAATTGCCAACTTAAGTATCCTTTGATTGTGAGAGCTTCGTAAGAGTCCTATATGGAATTTAATCTTGTGCCTCCAGTTTGTACTGCCAACACTATTCTATTCAAGTAACTAGGATCAGTCAGTGTGAGAATGCAAGACCTCTTGGCCCCTCCACTAGCAATTTGCGCATTAGTACAAGGCTGAAGTGCAACACTAAAATTAAAACATTTGTTCTTGGGCTAGTTTCATCATCTGGAATTAAGTCTTTTATATGAATGGGAAGTAAGCTTCTGATAATTTTCCTTTCAATGACTGTGACCAGAGCAGTCTTCTTATGTTGCTTGGAAGAGTAAGATTGAAATTTGAAAGAGAAGGCTGGAGCTTAGCTTACTAGGGATAGCTCTCTTTTTGAACTATAACCCTATGTGCACATCTGGAATTGAATGATCAGCACCACATAGCACCTAAGTCTCAAATAACACCTTGACATAATAGATAGTAGCTCTACAACTTCATGCAAGAGTAATTTCTATAGCATCTTTCCCCAGTTTTTCATATACATTGGGACTATAGTTCGTCGGATTTTCAGTTAACATGAATCATGCACACTAGGAATTCTTGAAACTGTGATCCTAATGTATCAGTCAGGAGTATCCTGACTTATAGAAATGGTCTAAAGTTTAGAACAATAATGAAGTAAGTCCTGGGATGTCATTGAGTTGTCCCATATTGTAATATGATGCGTGCAAATTGTGAAGGATCTGCTAGCTGGGCACTTAAGATATAAGCATTAAAAGAAATACAACTGAAACAGATATAAACTGCTGAGAATGTTATTCAAGTGAGTTGAATAATCAATTATTATATTTTTAAAAGAATACCGTAGACAAAAAATAAAGCACAGCATAAATGCACCGCCTGTGTGCTCCTAGAACAACAACTGTTACCTTTCTGCTCAGTGAGCTCCTTCCAGGTCCAATTCAATGTGCTGTTTTTAACCTTCAAGGCCTGGGGCCTGGTTATCTGAGGGACCTCCTCTCTCCAATTATATCTGCTTATCCCACCAGATCTGGCAGAGAAGGCATTCGGAGGGTCTCATCTATTAGGGCAGAAGTGCCATCCCTGTCAGATAGTCCCAGTTCCAACTCCTCCTCCTTCTCTTCCAAACTCTGATGGGGCCATGGCAACCAGGAAAAAATCCTGCAATGGTTCCCTTATTGCAGGGGTGGGCAATTACGGCTCCTTCATGACTCGTGGACTTCAACTCCCAGAATTCCTGAGCCAGCCATGCT
>JAEANM010011531.1:0-15223 GCA_017656035.1 Myanophis thanlyinensis | reverse complement strand
ACAAAACAAAACAAAACACCATAGGTGAACTTTAGATACTATCTGCAGGACTCCTTTAGCCATCAATTAGAGTTAAAAGCTCTGTGGAATTGGATCATTTTGGCTGCTTTTTAAAAAGCCTGAGGGAGGGGGCTATACATACATCTGAAGACCGAAAGGGTCCTCAGTGGGAAAACAACAGGAAAGGCCTGTATAGCTCTCAAGAAGGCACTGATAATTTCCCCAGTTCCTCTACTTATAACCCATTTGATTGTCTTCAGAAATTAGGAGGAGCATGGACCCAATTTTTAGGTAGTAGAACTAATCCTGCAAAGAATCCTGTACCCTTACTTGAATGCATAAACTCAATGAATGCCAGGCAATAGCCATAAACTCAACATCAAGCCTCACAACATTCATTACTAGCTAATAATGGATATTTACTAACATCCAATCCACAATAGATGTGAAGACACTTTATCAAGGCACTCATGAAATCATCCAGCATGCCTGCAAATCTCAGTTTCTGTCCTTTTGGCACTAAAAGAGCTTTAGTTCTGAACAGGACTACTAAGAGGTATGGTTTGGATATAGTAAGCTAAGAGTTGGAGTGGTGCAGTGGTTAGAGTGCAGTACTGCAGACTACTTCTGCTGACAGCTGACTGCCTGTAATTTGGCAGTTCAAATCCCACCAGGCTCAAGGTTGACTCAGCTTTCCATGGTGGGTAAAATGAGGACCCATATTGTTGGGGGAAATACGCTGACTTTGTAAAACCACTCAGAGAGAGCCGTAAAGCACTGTAAAGCGGTATATAAGTGCTATTGCTATTGTTGGTGTTGCGGGTTCAAATGAAAGTTTTTTTTCTCAATGCTCACTTGCACTATTTCTGGTTTCATGCTAAACACTTAATTTCTTTTAATTTCTCTTCTTAATTCAAGGAATTTGAATTTGGCAACTGGGTAAAGAATTCACAGGAATGACCTCATTAAGCAGTCTATGCTTAATGTGAGTTTCAGAGATCCATCAGGCATGAGACAGAACTGTTTACTAAAACCATTGGGGAATCTCTCCAAGTGCCTGCAGAATCCTTCTAGTTTTATCATGTATCTGGAGTGGATCAACCAAAAGGATCTGCCACCCACAGGGTAATCAGGGATAGCTGTAAGGCAAAATTGGATGAGGAAATGATCTGATCATGGCAAAGGACAGAATGTCAACTCTGAAGCTGATCAATGTTCTCCATTTTCAATTCATCACGTTCGTTCCCAAAATGATATTCAGATATCAGGACTGTGGGGGCCAGGGATTCAGAAACTACACTGGACAGCCCACCTCAAGAAATGGAAATTGAGGCAAAGTACAGCCAGACCTCTAAAAGTTCTGAGATTGCATCTAGAAGTTGATGGGCAGCCTTTGCTATGGAACTAAGCAGTTTATACACTAGCAATGACTCTAACCTACCCCTACAGCCCAATTCCAATGATAGGCACTCCCAGCTATTCATCTGTGGGTCAGGGCTCCTTACTATCATTCCCAGCAGGTCAGAGAAAAATGTCTCTGAATTTCTAGAGAGCAGCTGCCTATTAGTGTAGGCAGGGGTCAAAAAAATGTAACATTGATAACAGGTAGCTTCCTCTTTAACCTAAATTGCAGGTAAGAGAAATAGATATGAGTTGTTCAGGAATCCAAAACATTAGATGTTAATTGCATTGTGGAAAATGAAAGGAATCATTTCAAATTTTTATGCTGCTTCATAAAAGAATAACTTTTCTGTCCATATCTTTTTTTTTTAAAGAATAACCTTTTCTTGTCCATAGGAGAAAAATAAAATGTTGGCTTCATTAAATAATTGGCATGCTGCTGCCCAGAGTTGACCTTTTTTTCCAAGAGAAATAAGAATTAGAAGCTGAAAAAACAGGACCACTATGCCTGGCTCTTTGCAACCTGATTGTTAAAACCTCCATCTCACCATGTAGCTTTCCTGAAAAATGAGTTTCTCTTTACTTATTTCTTGAGCAAAGAGAAGTAGGCAAGCTCCAGGCTTTAATTATTGACTCGCATGCTCTGAAAAATAAATAGAAAGGCCGTTTCTATTAAGCCAAGAATTTAACGCCCACAGTAATATCAGAATTTCCTGTGAATTTTGTAATTAGACTAGAAACATAATGTTCCAGAATGCATACATCTCAAAAGGATATGTTCCACCATTAAGTGGATCATGCCAGCATTTGTTAAATCACCAAACGAAGAAAATGTAATACATTAGTGGAGCAAGCAGAAATCTGAATTCTTATTATTTGATAATGAAAACTGTTTGGGGTGGTTTTTAAGATGCATATGACAACCCAGGACTTGTTGAGTCATCCTTTCAGAGATATTTCCTTATCTAGACAGAGAAATAGAGCGACCACATGCTGATTTCTATTTTTAAAAAAATAAAGAAGAAAACATCATTTTATTTAAACCAGAAAGATGTATAGCAAGACAGATGTAGATGTTTTTATTTAACAAATGATATTTTGATGACAATATTTGTGGTGGCCAATATTTGCCATTCTTTAAGAATACACTAATGTTTTGACTTCTTTTTCCTTGGCTTAAAGCAACATGTAGTTGGCCATGCTGATGTATTAGCTGCTCCAGATTCCAGAGAGTACATTCTCCATGCTTTGTCCTTATGCATTACGTATAGTGTATTGGAAAACTGTCTGCTGAAGAAAGGTATCTTCACCTTCTATTGAGTTGAGTGTAATTCTTGGAATCATGACAATGTCATTTTTGAATCCACCAATGTTTATCCTTGGTACAATGGCATTCTTGTGGAGACAAATTCCTTGAGTGTCCAATCACTTGGCCAATAAAGAATACAGAAAGACGATGTCATGACTAAAATGATTATATGTGTGGATTTTATATTATTATTTTATTCTACAAGTATTACGGTAGATCTTTTAGTCCTGCCACAATTGTAAGATGGAACGTTGGGGAATTAAAGTTAGATAGCAGCTAACTCAGAGACTTTATCCTTTCATATTCTTTCTCACCAAAAGCAAGGACACTTTTACTTCGCACCTGATGGGTGGCATGGGAAGATGAACTTTGGATGCCACCCAGAGTGGATTGGAGCAGAGGGTTGAATGTGATGGATTGGGGGAAGGAACTTTCACTTTAGGTGAATGGAGAAAATGCGGGCTTTTCAGATTTGGGTTTTCTCCAGATGGACCAATACAATGTCTTCAATAAAATCTCATTCTAAGGACTTTCGTTTCTTTGGAGTTTTGATTAAATTGAGGATGCTGTGTGGAACCCTGACAGAATAATTTGATGGAAACCTTGAGACATTGCATTCTGGAACTGGTTCCAGAAAGTCCTGGATTGTTGGTTTCAGTGTCGGTTAGCAAGACAAATCTCTTATTGCTCCAGAGATTCTTCTTCTTTCAGCAGCTCCCATAGTTTTTGCCAATGTTCATCAATTTGCAACAATCAGTCAGTTACCTCTCTCTGCAGATATCTTTGAATGATGAAGGGCTAAGTCTATGATGTATCTTCAATGATTCAAATATACTGGTCCCTTTATATAATGAAAAAGAGGAACCCTCTTCTCTTTCCATGTGGCATAATTATGCTGACAATATTTTATTTTATTTATTTATTTACCACAATGTTGTACATTGCCGTTCTCACCTCAGAACAGTTTAAAATCCCTGCCGGCTTCTCCATTGAGTTGTATGAAGTTGTTAAACACAGTTTTAAAATATTATCATATGACCTCCTGAACAGTGGGACTGGTCTACCTGACCTCCGGTGACAAAATGGTGAAGCTGGGCACTTCCAGGCAGAATAGAGAACTTTAGATTCCAGCTGAACTATGCTGCCTATTTCACTATACATTGGGATGTGCCAGTTTGGGATCTACCAATGTTGGAGACAGTGGAAATGAATAAGTATCCCATGCCTGAAGAATGATGGTGGTCCTTCTGATCCTCTTCGCCTAACCATCCAAGAGGTTTTTAACAAATTAACAGAATTGGAAGGGATCTTGTAGATCATCTAGTCCAATCCCCTGCCTGTTCTGGTTCAAGTCTTCATACACACAAAGGCATAACTGGCTGTATGCCACAACTAATGCAGAGATAAGCAATCCCCTGGCTGAGAGTCCAAAATGCTATCTTAATTAACACCAATGTTTGATAGCAACTTACAGATTGTCCGAAAGCCTTCCATGCAGCTAAATAAACTGTTGCTTCCTGCAAAATTCCCTCCTGTTGCCCCACCTATATGCTCTCTGGGAGGGGCCACTCATTAACCCCTTATTTTCTTCTCTGCTTCCAAAGCTGCTCTCTCCTCCTCAAAGCCCTACAGATACTCACGTCAGGGATAGCCTCCCTCTGTTCTTCTTCACTACTCCCTGACTCAGATGCCACCTGGTGGCTGACAGGCCTCTCTAGTCCCTGCTCTGACTCTGAACACCCCCCAGAGTCTTCCTCAGCCTCCAGTCCCCTAGTGTTCATCGCTGTCAGATTCCACCAACAGCTCAACCGGCTGCTGTTGGGCCACAACACTACCCAAGTAGGAGACACTACAACATTTCTGACAGATGGCAGTCCAGTCTCTTCTTGAAAGCTTCCAATGATGAAGTTCCAACAATTTCTGAAGGCACGTTGTTCCTTGGTTGATGAAAATTTCTCCTTATTTCCAGGTTGAATCTCTCCTTGTTCAGTTTCCATCCATTATTCTTTGCCTGACTTGGTGCTTTGGAAAACAGGTTGTCCCCTGCTCTCTGTGACAGCCCTTCAAATACTGGAACACTGTTATCATGTCTCCCATGATCCTTCTCTTCACTAGATTAGCCATGCCTAGTCCCATTGTATGTTTTAGCCTCCAGTCCCCTAATCATCTTGGTTGATCTTCCCTGTACTCTTTCTAGAGTCTTAACATCTTTTTTATAGTATGGTAACCAAAATTGGATGCAGTACTCTAGGTGTGGTTTTATTAGTTGATTGTTGAAATTAGGCAATTCTTCACGTGTGTTTGTGTATAGGCGCACATATGCATGCCCTTTACTTAAGCCTTAATAATAAAAAAAAACAATTCTTCTAAGTTACTGGCTGGATTTGTGCATTCCTATGAATCCTGATTAATTTAATTTTTATTTACTGAATGGTTTGTTGGGTTCTCTCATTATTGTAATCATAAACTATATTTTCAAACTACAATGGCAGCTGTAGACGACATGCAAAAAAATCAAAATCAAACAAAACATCAAATTTGGTACAATCTGTGAACCCTGGCTGTGTTGGAGGATAAGATTGCCGAAAGATCTGATGAACAGGTGAATTTATAGGCATCTCCCGCTGCTAGATAACTGTTGAAAATTCAGGTAGATTGTTTTTCATTTCCATAACACATTGGCTAGTCTACACGTGGATTGCTCTTCCATATTTTGCATGCTATTTGTTCACTCTAAATCTAAGCTTGCGGAAAGAAGCATGAACAGGAGATTAGATTCTAGGAGAGTGCATTTGTTTCACAACAAATGAAAAATGGAAATAAATGGGCTTATTCATTTCATTCAATTCTAGTTAAGAAATGAATATCAGAGTAGTTCTGAATGCCTTGTATCCATTCATTTTCATTTGTTCCTCAGATTGCCTCTCCCACGCTCCCTTTTCCCCCTCAGCAGCCACTTTAACTAAAATAAAATTTGCTAGGGTAAGTGTGAGAGATGACCTTTCCTTCTTTCAGGTTATTGCCTAGCTATGGCAGTCATGGTGCCATAAACTTCATACTTCTAACTTAGGAATTCTGCTTTCAGAATGCCACCTTGACTGTTGCCAAATCATTGAATTCTAAATGAAGTCACAGAACATACATGGGTCTTTGAGACTTAACTGAGCTAAAAGTCTGTCCCTCCCAGCTATGTCCTTGTAGAGATAACAAGAATGACCTTGATGGAGATATGCAAGATCTATTCCCAAAGCAGTGAGGAAGTCAAACATACCTTGAATCCACAATGGACAGAAAATATGTGGAAGAAGCTCAGACATAAAAACGAGGATGTGGGGCCCAAAGGATCAAGAATGACATGAACAGCTACTGCTGAGTTTCTTTATTGTTGTTCACCTACAGACATAATCTTGCCAGACTAAAGCAATTATCCACAAATCATTGTAAAGGTAGACTTTGAGTTATGACCACAATGGAGCCCAACATTTCTGTTCTTAAGTGAGACCTTTATTAAATGAGTTTTCAAATCAAATCAAATTTTATTCATCACACGCACAGTCATATATGGTATGAAATGCAGTGAAATATGTATGCGACTGCTCACAACTGTAGGTAGTAGGGCAAGAGAATAGTATAGACAGGGAGGGAGAATAAGTTAGGGAGTGGTTGAAAGAGGTAGATTATGGGAATACTTTATAGTCCTAGGTTGTTGTGGTTTGGTTTGGGGTCTGTATTGCCTGTGGGAAGTAGCTCCTCCTTAGTCTCTCTGTGTTGGCTTTCAGGGATCGGAGGCGCTTTCCTGACTGCATCATGGTGAACAGTCTGTTGTTGGGGTGGCTGGGGTCCTTCATTATTTTCCTGGCTGTAGTTTGGCATCGTCTGTTGTAGATGGAGTGCAGTTCAGAGAGCTTGGTGTGGATGATGCACTCTGCTATGTGCACCACCCTCTGTAGAGCTTGCTTGTCCTGCATGGTGCTGTTTCCGAACCAGGTAGTGATGTAGCCCGTCAGGATGCTTTCTTCTTTTACAGATAATATTGTTATCTGTCATGGATCTTTTAGTTAGAGATTCTATATATATAACAACAGAATAATTTATTGTAATGTGTTATTGTATTGGTTCGTTTATTCTGTGTTTCAACTGAATTTAGTTATAAGCATAATAATACTGTACGACATTTCTTGCCACAGTTTATTAAGTGAATCACTGCTGTTGATCAATTAGCAACCAGGTTGTGAAGGGAATCTGGCTTCCTCATTGACTTTGTTTGTCAGAAGGTCCCTAAGGGGATCACATGATTCTGGGACACTGCAACCATCGTAAATGTAAGTCAGTTGCCAAGCATCTGAATATTGATCACATGATCATTACGATGTTGAAAGGCTGTGACTGTGAAAAATGGTCATAAGTCACTTTTTTTCAATGCTGTTGTAACTTTAAAACGTAAATGAACTGTTGTAAGTCGAGTATTTGTAGATATACTCTGTGAATTGCTAGGGAAGGGCTCTTTTTGCCTTTTTCTACCCACCAGACATTCCAAGCTCTGCTGTCTCTTTGCCCTCTGCTTCTGCCCCTCCCTCATGGGACTCCAGGCTTCATTCTATCACAGGAGAGCACAATCAGATTAGCAAAGATTCCATTACCAGCACTCTTCATTTTTTCTTCCTGTGGAGTTGATTTCCTGATCTGGTTTACCTGGTGGGACTGGAAGTCCTCCAAGTTTCTCTATGATGGAACAGGTTTGGTTCTGGAGGGCAATAATGATGACTATAGGACTGAAGGCTAAAGTGTACGATAAACAGTTGTAGGAACTGGTGAAATGTCTAGTCCAGTGGTGGTGAACCTTTTACTTTTACTTACTTATGCTTTTTGCATGCCACCCGCACTTGTGTGTGGTTCCTCCACATGCGCTATATGTGCAACCGCACCATCTGCACATGCATGCAGCTTTTGCACGTGCAATGCACGTGCGCTGTGCACAAGCATTCACACACATAAGCAATTGCATGTGCATGCATAGGAGAGCTCCGAAGACCAGCTGGATTTCTATTCTGCAATCACGTGCATGCACAGCGGGGGCCTGAAGACCAGCTGGATCTCTGCAATCGTGCATGCATGCATGCACAATCGCATGTGCATGCTCTTCTGGAGGTAAGTTGGCTGAAAGCCCAGCAAGATTGCTCTACGCGCCACCTGTGACACCTGTGCCATAGGTTCGCCATCAGGGGTCTAGTCTAACAAATAGAAGGATTAGGGTGTGACATGATAACAGTCTTCCAATACTGAGAGGAAGGAGGGATGAATCTATTCTTCAAATCTATTCTCCAAAGCACCTGAAGACAGGACAAGAAGCAAAATAGATGGAAGCTTATCAAAGAGAGAGCCAATCTAGAATTAAGGAGAAATTTCCTACAGTGAGGACAATTAATCATTGGAACGGCTTGCCTGCAGAAGTTGTGAGTGTTGCATCACTGGAGGTTTTTAAGAAAAGATTGGGCAGAAATTTGTCTGAAATGGGGGAGTTGGACTAGAAGACTTCCAAAGTCCCTTCCACCTCTGTTATTCTGTGTTCTGTCTCTATGAGCCTTGTCTGACTGACATCCTAAAAGCATGTAGAACATGTTACCGTATTTGGATAACTGCTCAACTCCTCTCTTTTCCTGAATTTACAGAGGCAGGCATGGAAATGGTGTTTGAGTATTCCGAAGGATTTTAACATTCTCGAGATATTCCTTGTCTGCTTGATTCCATTTCTCTGTTGCTTGCTTCTCCTTTACGGATATGCCGCGGTGGTCTCTTTGGCCAAAATATTGGCAGGTTTGCGCTGCCCCATAAATTGCCCCGACAAGCAGGATATCACTTGCAGAATTACTCTCTGGCATTTTCCTGTCCTGTTTGCTCACAGCAGTACCTATAATAAAGCTGATGGTTAGGACAATTGCTCTTTGTCCATACATTTGACAGGTAATTTGTATTTCATGTGGTGGTTACAGCAAGACCTGTGGGCCTCAGTATCACTCTTTTGTGAAGCCAGAAGTATTTTAAATGGCGATGCGACAGAGCTGTACACACAGAATTAGCTCAGGCTGTGCAAATGTATATTGTGGCAAAGCAAACAACCTAATTGGAAACCAGCCATGATGACTCAGAGGCAAGGGGCAGTCCCACCAGCTGTGCATCTGGACCTTTTTGTAAACGGAGGACACTGTCTTTAACCTGCCCCAATATTCACACAATACATTAGTAAAACACATACTGTGTCTGTTGAAGGAAATATTGTTTCACTTCCCAGTTGGAACTATAATAATTCTGTGATGGATAATATTCTTGATTTCTTGTAAGAAAGTTATATCCCGAAACCTGAAGAAAAAAATAAATGAATTTGCTACCATAGGGTTCAGTTCTTTATGTGGTACAATTAACTTGTCGATTTTAGATATTTAGAGGTCTCAGAGGAACTGAGGACACTAATTAAAAATGGCATATAAATTAATTAATAAAATGCGTCATCATTAATGTCATTCTCCACTGTTTCTTCACTGCCAACATAGTTCTGTTTAAAATATATGTATTTCCCTAATACACTTAAAATGCGGCTCTGACAGACCTTCCAAAGAAAATTATGGGTTAAATGTAGAGCAGCGAACAAGAATCTTTTATTTTCTATACAGTAAGCAAGTGATTCGAAGCAATTGCATTTTAATTATGTTTATTTGTTTCTTAAAACATTTTAATTTTATCTTCCTGCTGAAATTGCTCAAGGTAATAAACAATATCAACACTGAAGCAACCATCAAATGGTATTTTGAAGTAATCTGTTCTCTACCATTGTAAAGTCAAACAGCAACAATAAGAATCATACAGAACAGCTGTAAAAGCCAAGGAAAAACAAATAGTTGCCTCAAATGATTGTTCCCAATGCATCTCTTTGTATTGAGGAAATTTCTTTCTTGAGCATATTTAGAAATGTAACAGTCTTGAGTAGATTTTCGAAAAGCATTTACGTTTTAATCAAGTTGTACTTCTTGAAATAAGTTGGGAATTAGTGGTCATTTATACTTTAGCTTTAAATCAAGAAGCCCAACGTAGACCAGGATGACCCCTAAAATCCTTAATATTGTGGTAGTTCGCTTATTTGGTTTTCCTTAAGATTAAAATGGTATGTGTGAATTGCACTATGGTTTAGGGCTGTGTAACTCTTTAAGTGAATTGTTTTTCAATTGACTGATAGTAAAACAAAGATATATATCAGTGTGGGAAGCTCAAGATGATATCCTCGGTCAAGTCAGGGAATATTCTCAGTCAGAGAAGAGTTAAGCATATTCTGAAGTTTAGCCAAATGTGAGTTTGAGGTAGGCAACATCCAGGGAGTTGTTCCAATTACATGTTTTGATTCAGAAGAAGTTGTAAAAGGTGTAAAAGACAGTGAATTGTTCAATTCCAGCTTCTGAAGTGAAAGAGAAGAGTAGAATGACTTCTTTTGAGTCATATGATCTGGCAGTCCCGGAAAGCCTGTTGTTATTTTCCTTTCTTGCTCAGTAGCTATCAGATCCATGTTGATATTCCTCTCTAGTAGAATCCAAAGGTGCTTTATTCCCCTCCCCTCCCCCCAAAAAAGCAACTGGACTTTCTTGGGTTTTTTTTTTCCTCTTTGAAAACATTTCACTTCTCATCCAAAAGGCTTCTTCAGTTTTAATCAATTGGTTGGGAATGAGAATTCAGTTAGAACTGAAGAAGCTTCTTGGATGAGAAGCAAAAGGTTTTCAAAGAAAAACCAAGAAAGTCCAATTATTTTTTGGAAAAAAAACACTTTTGGAATAACTATGACCTGGAAAATTGAGAATATCCATAGTTATCTCTAGTAGAACATGCTCCTTTTAAACTACCAAGCACGCTAGAGCAGTGGTGTCAAACTGGTGGCCCACGGGCTAGATGCATCATGTGCAGACCACGACCACTCCAGCTTTGCAAAGGCAAAAAAACCTTTTTTTCAATTATGATACATAGCAATATGTCATGTGATGCAATCAAGTTTGTCACCTGTGTGCTAGAGTCAGGAAATGTTGTCTAAATCACGTAGTTCTTTAGAGCTACTAGCAATTCAGTGAACCATCATGACCAATTCTACAATTCAACTTATAATTGTTCATTTAATGACAGTTTGAAGATAAGAGAGCACTAGCAATAACAAGTCAGTGTAGATATATTCATGAATTGGAATAGGCTTGATAACAAGGTCAGCCAATGAAGAGACATGGTAACTAAGTCAAGCAATGGGGGCTGTTTGGAAACTGAAACATTATTTGCTAGTGTGTGCAACAAGGAGACAGCAAAGAGCCTGGGCGTGGCTTAGCTTACCTGCCCTGTATAGAAGAGGTTCTCTTTGTGTTTGCTCAGCTCTGAAATTGAAACTAAAACTCTTAACTCATCTCCTCTGCTTGTGTTTGCTTGTATTTGCTACCACATTGGAAAAACCTGCTTGGGTATTATATATTTATTTCATGTGTTATATTATATATAAAGAGAAGTTATTGAATTCTGCTGAGTTCATTTACTTGCTTGCTGGGTGTGATTGCTACTGCAAACTCTGACATAACATTTAGATTTATATTCCTCTCTGTAGTGCTATGCATCACTCTCTGAGCAGAGCCGCAATGGCACAGTGGTTAGAATGCAGTACTGTAGCTAATTCAGCTTACTGCAGACTTCCAGCAGTTTGGCAGTTTTATCCTGACAGGCCCAAGGTTGACTCAGTTTTCTGTCCTTCCTAAGTCGGTAAAATGAGGATCCAGATTGTTAGAGGCAATGTGCTGACTCTGTAAATGGCATAGAGAGGGCTGTAAAGCACTATGAAGCAGTTTATAAATCTAAATGCTAAGTGCTACTCTTACAGTGTCAGCATATTGCCCCCAACAATTTGGGTCCTCATTTTACCAACCTTGGAAGGATGGAAGGCTGAGTCAACCTTGGGCCAGTCAGGATCAAACTCCTGGCAGAGGAATGCAGAGTTAGTCTGCAAGACTGTATTCTAACCACTGCACCAACATGGTAGGCTTGGAAAAAGTAGCTCATGACCTGTCTTCACAGTTACCACTCTTGTACCACTCCTGCAGTCACATGATTGCAATTCAGATGCTTGGCAGCTGCTCCCATCTATGATGTTTATAATGTCTTGCGATCATATGAATGCAACTTGTGACTTTCCTGATCTCACAGAAATTGGGGAATTCGCTTAATGACTATACATTTCACTTAATGACTGCAGTAAATTTTTTTATAAAATCCAGTCTAATCACTTTATGACTTGCTTAAGGACCATATTGCTTAGGGACTGGAATAGAAACAATCTGTCTGTGTGATTTGTTGAGAAAAGAGCAAGCTTGTGAAAGTTCTGTCTGTAGCCAAAGGCAAGCCTGTTCCTTCTTCATATCAACAAATCACTAATCATTGTTTGTTCCTATTAATGTTTTCAGAATACAGTGTCACTTATGCAGGAAGATGAAACCTGTAACCCACTTGATAAAAACTGCTTGCAAAGGTTGTCTTCTCCTATGAGAGAACACCCTGAGATCACACTTTAATAAAAGTATTGTCAAAGTACTCTTTGGCTGTTAGTTTGCAGTTAATTGGGGTTAAGCAAAAGCCCCCTCCCCCATACTCTGTGACTGAAAAAAAGAAGCTACGTAGAGATTTAGAGCACCTGCTTTGTATACAAATGACTTGACATCTGCAGATAAAAAAGGAGTCCGCTAGTCGTTGCTGGCTATAGAGGGTGGTGCTTATCTCTGTTTCAAGGCCATTGAGCCAGTGCTGTCTGAAGACATTTCCATGATCATGTGGATAGCATGGCATCACAGAATACTGTTAGTTTCTCACTGAAGTGGTACCTATTCATCTACTCACATTTTCATGATTTTGAACTGCTAGGTTGGCAGGAGCTTTGCCCCAGCTCCTACGAACATCTTCAGATGGGTTGGGAAAAAATCCTTCTTGAAGACTACCTCAGTCATTAATGGCAACATTGCTAGAGAGAATCAGTGGTTTGATAAGTACATACAAGTACTTGGACTTCAGTAAGGCATTTGATAAAGTAATCAAATAAAGTAAAGTAATCTACTACTTAACAAAATAGAAAAATGTGGGTTAGACAGCATCACCACCAGATGGATTCATAACTGGCTGACCAACCACATTCAACATATAGTCATCAATAGAACTGCATCTCCTTCAGGAGAGGGGCGGTATAGAAATCCTGACAATAAATAATAAACAATAATAATAAATATGGAAGGAAGTATGCAATGGGGTATCTCAAGGCTCTGTTTTAGGCCCAGTACTCTGCAACATCTGCATCAATGATTTGGAAAAGGGGATAGATGGGGAACTCATCAAATTTGCAGATATCACCAAGCTAGCAGGAATAGCCAACACTCCAAAAGATAGGCTTAAGACTCAGAAAGATCTTGACAGGCTTGAACATTGGGCGCTATCTAACAAAATGAAATTCAATGGTTAAAAAAAGAAAGGTTCTACATTTAGGCAAGAAAAACAAAATGCACAGGTACAGTGTATGTGGTACCTTGCTCAATAGTAGTAACTCTGAAAAGAGTTATTTAAATGGAAAACCATTTAAATATGAGCCAACAGTGTGCTACAGCTGCCAAAAAAGCCAACACAGTTCTAGGCTGCATAAACAGAGGGCTAGAATCAAGATCACATGAAGTGTTAATACCACTTTATAATGCTTTGGTAAGGCCACACTTGGAATACTGCATCCAGTTTTGGTCACCACAATGTAAAAAAAAAATGTTGAGACCCTAGAAAGAGTGCAGAGAAGAGCAACAAAGATGATTAGGGGACTGGAGGCTAAAACATATAAAGAACGATTGCTGGAACTGGGTATGTCTAGTTTGATGAAAAGAAGGACTAGGGATGACATGATAACAGTGTTTCAATATCTCAAAGAAGCCACAAAGAAGAGGGAGTCAAGCTGGTCTCCAAAGCACCTGAAGGTATGACAGGAAACAATGGGTGGAAACTAATCAAGGATGGAAGCAACTTAGAACTAAGGAGAAATTTCCTGAGAGTTAGAACAATTAATCAATGGAACAACTTGCTTCCAGAAATTGTGAATGCTCCAACACTGGAAATTTTTAAAGAAGAGATTGGATAACCATTTGTCTAAACTGGTGTAGGGTTTCCTTCCCTAAGCAGGGGGTTGAACTAGAAGACCTCCAAGGTCCCTTCCAACTGTTATTCTAAATTCTAAAGTACAGTGACTTGATAAGTATACAGTGGCTCCTAAACAGTTTTTATTTCTGCTTAATTTATGGGATTCACTGAATCCCCATAATGCTAACATTTTTTTCATTCATCCTAATTTACTTCCAGAAGTTGTATGAGAAGAAACTATGATCTCTCTCTCTCTATGTATATATATATTAAGCCTTCTAGTGTTCCTCGGGGTAAGGATGGGATAGACATAAAAAGAACAAGCTTTTTTTTTTTTTAGGCATAGGGTTTTGTGAGCATTTTTTCATCCTTTACTTAAAAGAGAACAATTTTGAGAAAGAATAAATAAGATCAAGTTACTTATATTTTCAAGGTAAGCTCTCAGATTTCCAGAAGCACTGCACAAGTAAAATTATATAAATGAGCATATAAATTATATTTCCTGCAACTGCAGTGAAAAGAACAAATCCCAACAGTAATAACTTTCCTTCTAAAGGTTAACGAACCTCATGGAGAGAGGATTGTTAATTTTTCATTCAATTCTACTGGTTAGAATGCTTTCTGCTCAACATGAGTTACCTTTGATGTGTTCAACTGTCTTATATTAGTCTTATAACTAATCCTTTCATTTATCTTGAACTTTGCATGTAGTAATACAGAATTTTAATTTAAATCGCCTCTTTTACATATAATATCGAAGAACAACATTGTTTTATCCAGCACAAATTACATAGCTCTCTCTCCATAATAAAACCTGTGCTTACCACGGAGGATTAAGTTTTGAAGGAGGGAGGTTGTGACATTTTTGTACATAGCTTGATTATGAAGACTTCCTTTGCTACATTTTTTTAAAAAAAATATTCCTCTGCTAACCTTTGACTGGGTTTGGGAGCCTTTAGCGGCTGCATTTTTCATGTCGCATGAGAAAAGGACATCGTATTTTCTCTGTCCTTACCACTTTCTCTAGGGGGACAATTGAGAGCATCCTGTTGTATTGCATTACTATCTGGTTTGGAAGTATTACCAGACAGGAAGGCAGTGCAGAGAGTGGTGAGGATGGCAGAAAAGATCATTGGTAGTTGACTTCCTTCTATGCAGGGCCTGGCATATAAAGAATGCTTGATCACGTCCTCTTCTGGGAGGAGGCTTCATAAAGCAGAACATACAGATTCAGTCACAGTTTTGTTCCATATAGTATCAACCTTGTGTTAATTTTAATTACTAAATTTTAACTTTTGATAAATTTTTTAGAATTTTTAGTAGAAACTTTTAATTTAATACAGC
>JAEANM010011530.1:0-15225 GCA_017656035.1 Myanophis thanlyinensis | reverse complement strand
TATTCTATTCTATTCTATTCTATTTATAAGTATTTGATCCAATGTAAGAGCAGCAACAAGAAATGCCAGAATTCATTAGTTTACTCAAAATATCTAGTTTGGTTTCAGTTAACCTGAGCAAATAAAATGACCAGCTTCTCCCTTCTCAATATTCAAACAAATTACTAGATAACTCCTAACTTGTAGCACTTTTACTTTCTGAAAAGCAGAGAAGCAAAGCTATGTAAGTAAGGTTTTAAAAATGTAATATTTCCGATATCTTTTTTATTCTTATTTCTTTCTACAATGATAAAATTCAATTTGAGAATTCACAAATTTACTGTTTTGTACTCCTCTATTGTCATTTTATCAACAAGTTACAAAATTCAAATGAAATAAAATCTTAAGTATGGTCAAAACATGTTTTTCTACTGTTGCGTTGTTGTTATGTTAAGGATATCATATCCAAATCTCAGTTTATCATCAAGCTTTAAGATGATGTATGTTTGTTCTGGAATCCGCACATCATTCACAAAAGTCTGGAGAAAAAAGAAAGCAAGAATGTTACTAGGATAAAACTGAAAAAAACACATAACCCATGGTGAGTTTTAAGAAAAAGTGAGGAAATAAACCTAATAAATAAATAATATTAGAGTAATATATTTCTTTATGTTTTCCTATTTTGTTAACAAAGTAGCATCTGATTATTCAAACAAAACAAGAAAAATAAATAAAAATATACACACTTGTACAACACAAACTCATCACATTATTTCTTGTTAGGATAAGTAACATTATGCAAAGAATGGGGGGGTAAATTAATGAACATCCCCCCCTTTAAATATGAGATATGAATACAAATAGAAAATATTCTTAAATTTTGTTGACACCAACATCATTTGCTATGCCTCTCTATACTTGCAAACTATCTTTGCTTTTACAAAGTTCATACATTACTTCATAACTATGTTTAAGGATTGCAATACATCTCAGTATATCTCAGAATCTGTACATCTGAAGGAAAATCACTTATCTTCTGTAATAAGTACCTCACTTTATTCGTATTTATTTACAACATTTAAAGTAGTATCAGTGAATATTCTACCAGCATGAGCTTCATAAGAAACCATAAATGTTTAAATAACAGAACTTTCATATTAAATCAGAAATGTAATGAATGCTTTAATTCTAGTCTATTATATTCCAGCTCATACAGTGGGTTAACTGTAAGATGTGTTTCTTTTTTAAACATGCATTCTCACTTTTCGTTGACTATATTTTAAAACTGTTATTACAGAATGGCAGAAAAAGCTTTTGCTGAAAGCTCCTGTGTGAAGCAAAGAGTGAGCATGTAATTCTTTAGTGAAGGCCTAATTTTACATTATACAATTCTACATTATCCCTCACAAAGCAGGGCTTCCATTTATTCTCCATCTCATTATCCACCCCAGTTTGGCTTAGCAATGGATGCCAGCATTGGGACAAGAGAGGAAAATTTCATTCTAAGTAGTTTTTGAAATGGGGCTTAAAATTTAACTTGATGGGTGTATGTTAATGTGTACCAAAACATACTAATATTTTCTGGTATTTGACTACGTAGTTTTCAAATTATTTTTAAGTTTAATCTGTTAGTAACTAGTACAGGCTACCAATTTTAGTTTCATACTTCTTCAAAGGCTACTCTCAAATTCTCCAAAATAGCCTCCAAACATGGAAATCAATGTAACTATGGTATACCCCAACTGTGTAACAAGAAAAAAAAATTGCATATACTGTAGCTATATAGCAATTTATTTTGTTTTGTTTGTTTCATTCATGTCAGTGTTCTTCTGGCAGTTGCCTAGACCAGTCCCTGTACTTTTCTTGGCAAGAGTTTTCAGAAATGGTTTTCTCTCACTTCTTTCTCAGAGCTGAAAGTGACTGACCCAAGGTCACCTAGCTGGCTCTGTGCCTAAGGCAGGACTAGAACTCCTGGTCTCCTGGTTTTTAGCACAGTGCCTTCACCTTTACACTAAAGTGGCTCTGATATAACAAATATATATATCTAAAAATAGTTGTTTTGAACCATCTAGACTGAATAAAAACAAAATAAACTTACCCCATTTAGACTGCCTAAATCTTTCACCAAGTGTTCATCAGCAGAGGTATCATAATTGATAACAGCATGTTGCTTATCCACACTACGTGACTGAAATATTTAGAAGACACAATTTCTGTATTAATTTATACACCTTAATATATACAGTAGCAAACATTAATTAATTAATAACTGTAATCATTTCAGAAATAATAAATAGTTCAAATTGAATTACTATATAACTACAAAATATGTGACACCATCATTGTGAAGAGCTGTTAAAAGTGTAAGAAGCCTGGAATCAACATTAAAATGAAGCAGAAAACACTACATGTATATCTGCTTTAGCATTTGAGATTTTTGCATAATATTGGGTGATTATCAAGTCCAGTAAAACTGAATGGCCAAACTTGAATGGAAGAGTAATACTTAGAGCTAATTGCAATCTCTCTGTATCTCTGTATTTTTCATAGAAACCTAGATTAGTTTTTTCAAGAAAACTGCTAGACGATAGCGTTCTTTAGTGATCACTATAGTTTACAATGAAAATGATAACAAGAGCTCCCTTCTTCTGTTCCCCAAACTATGTTGTAATAGAAAAATAATAGAATATAATGTAATATGTAATCAGCTATTACTAAAAGCGAGAAATAGTACATGCTGTTGAAGTAACTATAGATGATTAATTCCAAACAGAAATGTAAGAATTCACTCAATGCAACAAGAGGAACAATTTTTTTTAAAAGAATAGCTTAATATTCATTAATGTAACATATTCTAAAGTAGCAGCAGTTATACATATATAATCTTTGGGAAAATTTAGATTTTCATATGAAAGAAATTCAATTCATATGAAAAAAAATTTAGATTTTCATATGAAAAAAAAATAACTTGTATGCTGTATATGTTATAAGCAATAAAAATAAATGTTGTAAGTTCTAGCATTATATTTATTGGATTTTTTATAGGCTTATAAATTCCAATTATTTCGGATCAACAAAACAAGAACCTTTATTTGGGTGCCACAATAAATCAGAAATGAGTAGTTTCTTCTTTCTCTTTTAGCTATTTAATCCACTTATCAATGTCCACCTTTCTTGACATCCTCTTCTCCTTTCTGCCCCATCTCCTTCCATTATAATATAATCTTTCATATAAACCTGGATCCCATCAGTAATTATTATGTTTGAAGCTATGCTTTGTGATCTTGGGTCAAGGCTCATCAATGCCAATTTTATAGAAACTAATCTACTGTTGTATTGTTAGTTATGACAATGGCGCCAAATAGGAAAAAATATACATAATGGACTACAAAAAACTTTGGATATCTGATCAAATTGTGCCAGGAAAAAATAATTGCTGAATTATAAAGGACAAACAGTTCATGAGCTATGAACTTGCTTGTTACCTCTTATCAGACTGTACAATTTTTCGTAAGATCATCAGACCATGCATGTGAATCAAGTATTATGTTACTAGGTTACCAAATTTGCTAGTCCAATTTTAAGCTTTCCAATCTAAACTGACATCTAGCGTTTTACAGCTAACATTTTAGAATAGCATTGTATATACTTAACTGTCAAACTTTAGTCCAAAGGGTCTCCAAAGCCAGTTGTAGCATGATGAACTACTATGTACAGCATTACAACCTTGTTAATGTTACTGATACAATAGACTTGGTTAGATTTATGGAACCCACCACTATTTAATGATATTTTTTAAAGCACAGCACTTTGTTTAATAATACTGAGAAAATATTTTAGAATTTTATATTTTTTCTAACTTTCTCAATTCTTCTATTTCAGATATTGATGGGGGGGGGGGGAAATGAAATGAGGGAACCACGGGATGAAAACCTTTAAATGTCTGAGCTATAATATTTGTGGGATTCAAATTATTGCCTGAGGCTAAATAGGGAAAAGTAAACTACTTAACAGTTCAAAATAGACTCCTCAGAAAGTAGTATGCATTTAGTATATTACACCCAAGCCTTCGACATTTACTGCCTGGAGAACAGATAGAATTACCTGCAACATCAGCTCACAGTCATCTCGTCCAACAAAAATCATCTCTCGTGGCAGTCTATGTCGGGTGCCTCCACTGCTCACCAAAAACCAGGATGTTAAGCTCATTTTCTGCTTAGCTGATAAATCCTCACAAGGCTACGTCATCCTGCAATGAGAAGGGGAATATATTTTAATTAATATATTTTAGTTCTAGTTCCTCATGGGGATTTTTTTAAATCATTGGGAATCTTTACACTTTCCAGTGCTAGAAACGTTTATCAAGGTTTGTTTCAGAGACATTATTTTTTTATACCGAAATGTATCACTATATTTCCTACATGTCACATACTCTTTTTAGACACTGCTTCTAATACACCCCCCAAAAACAACCACTTAAAACATTTGTTTTCATGAATGAAATAATGTTGTTGTCCCCTATATCCAAATTGCAAAAGTGATGCCATCATAAGAACTTTTTCATATCAAGAATGAATGTTTCATGAGACATTTTATTTTGAAAACAATCAGTCCTGGTGTACATTTTCAGCGCCTAGAGAGAGAGCTGCTTGGCTTTTCCATACAAAGATATCTTAAAAGGCCAGCCTTCTATGCAGGTGTGCTCCTGAGGCATAGTTCATGGATGATTCCTTTACAAATGGAATATAATAAATAACTATTTTAAAACTATCTCAGTTTGCTAGTATTTATTAATAGAATTTATGTTCATAAAATTATCAGGATCACTGCATTATCATCTTCCTTTATTGTTTACCATCTTGATTTGAAATAATTTTAATGGTGCTTATCATATACATTTGAACTGGTTTTTCAGAGTATTGTAAACCAATATGGGTTTTTCTGATTACGTTTTACAACAATGAAAACAAATAAATCTAAAAGAAATTAGAACTGTATGTCTTCGCATATATGAAAACCATCATACTATTCACTATCAGGATAACCAGCTTTATGCAAAGTGCCAAAATTAATCAATTAACAGTGAACTTACTTTTACTTAATGTGGTTAAAACAAGTAAAGTTCCTTGTATACTTATCTATTTATTTATAGAGAATTCTGAGTAGCTTATGCTTGGACTGAAATGTGTATTTCAGCAGCAACACCAGGTTGGACCTAGACCCAGGACATGTATGTTACAAGCAATAGCATCATGGTGTCTAGCAATGTACAGCTAAGTAGTAGTAAAAAGAAAGGAAGTTGAGAAAGGATGGGAAGAGTAGATGGGTGGATTTTATGTGCATGGCAATGGAGGCAGCAACAGAGAATAGCTAGGTAAGGAAAAAGAAGGTATAGGAAGATCATGGGAGGACTGGATAAGCCAACCAGGCATATAACCAAAACAGAAGAAACCAAGCTACTGAAAAGAGGTAAGGAAAAGGCAGGCACAAAACAATGGGGGGAGAGATTACCAACCAGGAGCAGGAAGATATATAGGCCATGTATGGATGAAGGAGAGAAGCTCCAACTTTGCCCTACCCATTCTCTAAAATCCCCTAAATTTGTTTCAGCCAGAAAAAAACAAGGTATTCTGGGTTTTTTTTTGGCTGGACATCCACTAAGAGTGACCTGGCCAAACCTCCAAGCCCTGTTTCTTCTGTGCATGTAACAGAACATGTTTTCCATTGCATGCATACTTCCGCAATCCTCCCAACCTTCTCACCTCTGTTTTTCGAGATCTCATTTCAACCCAACCCAACCGTAATTTTCTTAGAAAGACATTCTTCCTTCATATAGCATAACTGTTTTGTAATTGTCTTTCAATTATCAAGCCACCTCAATGTACTTAATTTGTACTTGTTGCTCATTTTTGTATTCAGTCCAAATTCATCAAGGAACCATACATTCTTGACTCCATTGTTTCCTGTTTAATCACACATTCTTCTTAAATATCCCACCAATACTGTATTAAACTAACTTTTCGCTTCTTTTGATATTCCCAACTGTTATTCTATATGACAAAGAACACAACCTCTGCTTCTTCTTTTAAGAAATACTAATTCCTTGCAAAATGCCACATACTTACTATATTTTTAGCACTTTATGACATCGCTTTTCATTTTCCCATCTGCAATAAACATACTAGGAAAGAATGGCCAAGGAGAAAAAAAAAGGACCACCTTCAATGGAAAAGGGATCATTCTTTACAGAGGAATATGGGCACTTCAGCTAGTTACATATTAGACTTAAATGAGTAGGGAAAGACAGAAGATGAAAAGCTGAAGAGAAAAAAAACATAGAAAGAATAAAAGAATGGATAGAAGTATGTATATGCTTTGTACATGGCTGAAGAACTGCTCTGTACAGGGAAGGGGAGAAAGACTGCAAGATCTTGGAAGCTGCAGATTGCAGAAAGGCTGGGCAGTGACAGACACCAGCCCACACTGAGAGAAAAAGAACTGTCAACTTACAGAGATAGTTCTAGGGAAGCCCAACTAGGTTATGTTTCCTCAAGGTTGCTGGAGAGCAGACTGCCCTCTGTTATAGGCTAAGGAGCTCTTAGAGAGGGAGATAAACCAAGAAGAACGGGAAGGAATGAAAAGTGGTTTCTCCCCCACCACTTTGGTGTGCCAAGTAACTAATATAGCAGGCTCACAAAGCTTAACAGAAGAGCCTTCAAGAGGTCTGAAAGGCTAAGCTGATTGTAGTTCAACTACAGTAAGACAGTACTAAAGCCAACCGTCTCTGTCTGTGAATGTGTTTGTGTATATGCGTATGTGTGTGAGACAGAAAAAATAGAGGAAGGAGGAGGAGGTGGGAGGGGGAGAGAGAGAGAGAGAGCACAATGGAGCTTGAGAAAATGCAGTGGAGAATGGGAGAAGCCTTTGGAGAAAGACATAGTCAGGCTCCTGGGAGAGAAGAAGCAGAGCCAAGAACATACTATGGTCAGAAGCCTTAGTAAAGCCCAAAGAAGTTGTGTGCATCCGGAAGCAGCTTAAGGGAGTCTGGATGCACAGCTTTGTTGTAGCTAGAATCATGAGTGGTGCTTAATTACAATTCTACACATGAGACAGCTTTAAGCAGCACTGCAGCAAACTGTTTTTTGAATTTGAGGGCTTGTAGTTGTTTAAGACAGATAATTTTGAAAAATCCAATTTTAGTAAAGCTTACACATTAGCTTGAACACAGCAAAGAGTTAGTAGATGCCAATCATATTTGTTGCTTGTTTTCTTAACCTTGAAATTAACTTGTTCTCTCAGGCAAACAGAAGACATCTCAATTGCTGTCTATCAAAATATTTTCACAAAAGGAAGCTGAAATCATGGTGTTTTCTCCCAATCGGTTAGCATTTCATTAAAATTTATGTTAATGAATTGAATGCATTTTCTCTTTTGATCAGGCATGTACATGGGGTATCTGTAGTTCCACTGAATCACTCAGACTATATACTGAATTAAATTATTTAGAATAAATTTAATCATAGGTCATTAAACTGTCTAGCACTTGATATTTTCAGTTTTCTAAAGCTTATTTCAAATTCTGACAATATTCTGTAAATACTGACAACACTTTAAATATAATGATAATTTAAATGAAAAACCAATTTTTAATTTATTTTAGATTATGATTTTTTTTGTCTCACAAAAAAGAATCAGGCTCATAAAATTCTTCCCTTCCATTTCCAAATTTAAACAAACCTCAATTTCTTAATACGTTTGAAATGTGATCAGCAGTATAATTTCCCTGTCACATTTTTGTCTGATTTCCTTTGGCGGGAGTTACAACAAATTGTTCAGCGCTCTTCAACATTACAATGACACTGAAAAAGGGACTTTCAACCTGCCCTTGAAATTTAGGACACTGCAGCACTTCCAGTCACGTAAATAAAATTTGGGCACTTACAACTAGCTCACACATATGACCCACTGCAGCATCCCTCATGAGTTATTGCTTACCTCTGCCAGCTTCCCACAAGCATAGTCAAAGGGGAAGCTGTCAGGGAAGGTCACAAGACGCTTGGGCAGTCTCCCCTCACCCCAACATTTCTTTGTTTTTACATACTGTATAGCCTCCTTCCCCTTTCACTGGTTTGTATTCACTTGCGCCCTCCTTTCCCAGCCTACCTGCACTTGCAGACAAGACATCCCATAAGGCATTCCATACCTGCTTTCTCCAGCTTCCTGGTACTCATACACACACACTTGCACTCTCTTTTCCTAGCCTCCCTGCACTTGCATATAGGACCCTGCACCTTCTTTCCCCAGCCTCCCTGTGCTCATATACACCCTCTTTCCACAGCCTCCATGTGCTTACCCTGTGCTGACAATATATGCACCATGAGCCTGCACTGCATTGCAGAACCGCCCTGTAGCAGTCTTCCAAGGTTCCCCTATCCTCCTGTGACATCATGTTCCTTACCTGGAGTTTTCTCAATTTCTTGCTTAATGACCCATATGTCCTGATGTAACGGTAACAACCTGATGAGCAGGAATGCTTGGACTGCCATTACTAAGCGATGTAGTCATGTGACATCACACTTTACAACCACATCACTTAGCAACAGCAATCCCAGGCCCAATTACCATCATACCTCAAGGACTATCTGAAATAAGTGCTTAATAGGGTAGTGCAAATCCTTTAAAGCATCTCTTTTATAATTGTTAAAGCAATTTTATCTTTTTCTAATCACTTTGGTCCAGTCATTGAAGGTTGTCATTTGCAGAAGCAAGTTTTTTCATCTGCTTAATAAGCCAACGTCTCGTTAAATTTTATGCACAAATAAATAAGTTGGTAAATATCACTAACCATACCATGAGTACACAGGGGTGTGGAGGTTCAGTTATTAAAGATGCTGAGCTTGTCAACTGCACAGGTCAGGTTCAAGACCTGAGTGCTGCACGATGGGGTGAGCATCTGTTACTTGCTCCAGCTCCTGCACACCTAGCATTTTGAAAGCATAAAGATGCCAGTATATCAATAGGTATCACTTTGGCAGAAATTTAATAATGTTCTGTGCACCTTGGCGTACAGTTATGGTGGCACATGATCATGGAAGTGTCTTCAAACAATGCCGGCTCCCTTGGCCAAGAAACAGAAGAGCACAGCCCCCTAGAGTCAGAGATGACTGGATAGGGGAAACCTTTACCCTTTTATAGTGTAACTATATATCTACAGTATATCTATTGATTCTTATACTAAACAGGATATTAAATGGAAGAGAAGGAACTGTAATGGAAGACAGAGAAGAGAAGAGAAATAACAGAAAAATTAAACCTTGGGGTTGATGAGACTCATAATCTTTTAGGCTAGAAATATCTGAAACATTGCCCAGCCTCAAGGCCAAGAAGTACATGGCAAATTTTCTGTTAAACTCTAATGGGAGAAAAGTGCTTGAATTAATCTACAGTGGTTAAAGAAATGGAATTTCCCCTTCATGTTGGCAGAAGGGAATCATCTGGAAGGATTGTCTGATGAAATCAAGATGAATACACAATGATTGCACTAATCAAGCCTATTTGGACACTGATGGAAAACTAGAGGAACCGTGACCAAGGATGAATGACAGGGCACCACTAAACTGTTCCATTTCCTCTTCCTCTTGCCTCCATGCACACCTGAGAGATATCTGAAGCTGAATGTATGTAGCTGGGAGGTTGAAAAATGTTGCTTATTTTTTTAATATTCCTAATTATTTTTTGCACTTCTGCAGTTTTTTGTGGTTCTCTTTGTATTGCTCTTTGATTTTAGCTTTGTAAGCTGCCTAGATTCGCCACAATGAGATGGGCAGGTTCTACAGTTGTACACTTTCAGCTCTGAAGCACTGAACCTCTACATTTCACATTGGCAATTATTAGAAGCATCTGCAGTCTTCAACTTTTTAAATCCCTTTTCATATTTTCCAGTTATCCTGGGGGGGGGGGGGGATGGATTGCAGATCACAATTCACATATTCATTGGGATTGAGATGACATTACTATGCTATTGACTTCTTAGACACAAGTCTTAGTTTACAACAATCACTGTTTCAGAAGCAGTAAATTCTCCAATTCTCCTTTTCAAATATTTGGATAACGCAAATATATCTGGAAAGGCAGAAACACAGACTGCACCCCTCACCCTCAACATCAGATGCAGATATAATCTGCCTAAAGGAATATAAGTATTAATGAGAATTTTCACTAAGGTTTTATCTGCTTTTTCTTTTTTGCCAACAAACCCACTTTGTCAAAAAAAGTTGAACTCTATGGGTAGTCTCTGATTACTTAGCACTGAATTCCCTAGCAATTAGAGAACACAACTCTTTCCATATCATTTGTGTACTCCTAAAACAATTGCACATATTACCAATTTTCTACTAAGGTGAACCTTTATAGGTTTATAATCTTTATAGTCTGGTTTATAGGAAAGAGGTGTACAAATAGTCTTTGACTGTTGGTATTAGAAGTGTGAATATACATGAACGCTTTGCAGATTGGCAAAGATCTTGTTGGTCTTTCAAGGTTTTATAATATTGTATATGATTTACTGATCGATTTCTTGTTAATTAATTTAGACATTTGACTGTTTTTATCTGCATTTTAGAATAATCAAGCTTGAAATGTTCTTCAATAGCAAAAGATTCTACAACAAAATATATACATGGAGATATTTCTGCTACCATATCTTCTCTGAAGAAATCCATTTTGTCTTGGGAAGCACCCTGAATTATTAGAGGCACAAAAACTTATTTTTGGATTTGCTCACCTTTGGGGAAAATTTTGCAACTGTGGCAATAGCAACCTATCGGCTATATGTAAGGATGTTACTTCAAATGCGATTTCAAAGCCCAACACATGTTTCTTAAGTAAACATTCAGGTCTCAACCCAACTGGTAAATATCCATTTTTCACCTGCCCTTTGTTATACTAGTTAATGTTTCTGATTTTGTATTTCTTCAATCTGTTCAATGGGTTACAGGCTACAAACTACATTGTGCATTCATTCTTTAACACATTTAACTGCCACTGGCCAAATGAAACAAATATTTTTAACAAGCAACTTCTAGCCATTAAGAAGATTTTTTTCAGGCTTGTTTCTACTTCTTGAAGGGAATGAGTTATCCTGTAAAATCTAAAACTTATCCTGATAACTTAGATCCCTTGTCCACTTCTCATAAGTTTCCTAAGGCCAAGTCAGATGGTCACTTTCCCCCTCATTTTGACTCTTTATGAATGCATAATTTATAGCCTGATTTTTTTATTATATAAATCAGAACAATCTTTACTTTATCACCCTCTCCCACTCTTCAATCGCCGCAGAGAAAACTCTGGGGATCCTCTAATAGTTTGCCTACCAGGTAAGAGGCTGAAGCTAGAAAGAGGATTCCCTTCTTAACTGAATGAATCTGTTCAGTAACAGTAGCATTCACATGTGCAGGTTAGGATGGATGATCTTGGGGATTCCGTTCTCTTTTCCATTTCCCTTTTTCTTGGAGTAGACTTATATACTGCTTCACAGTGCTTTACAGCCCTCTCTAAGAGGCTTACAGAGTCAGCATATTGCCCCCAACAATCTGGGTCCTCATTTTACCAACCTCTGAAGGATGGAAGGCTGAGTAAACCTTGAGCCGGTGAGAGTCAAACTGTCGAACTGCTGAGTTAGCAGCAGTAGCCTGCAATACTGCATTCTAACCACTATGCCACCACGGCTCTTTTTCCTAAAAGGAAAAATATTTTCAACTCTGATAGATGGCAACAGAACTTCCTTAAAGCAATCCACATTTTTATTGGGGGGGGGGGGGGGAAGAGAATGCATGACATAGTAGCCATCAAAAATTGCATCTCATCATGTCATACTCATTGCATGGTTAAACCCCAAATCAGCAAATCTATTGTCTGCTGGAGTTCTCCCAATTTTACAGAAGCCTTGGGATGAAGTTTTCCTGGATTTTATAACTGATTTGCCACTTATTAAGAGTAATTCAGGAGTTTCAGGTAATTAAGCATGTTTTAAAGAATGAGATCACATCAATATTTCCAATAATAAACTCTCATTGTATCATTCTAGCCCAGGGGTGGGCAATTATGGCTCCTTCATGACTCGTGGACTTCAACTCCCAGCATGGCTGGCTCAGGAATTCTGGGAGTTGAAGTCCATGAGTCATGAAGGAGCCATAATTGCCCAGCCGTGTTCTAGCCTCTTATTAAAGGACCATGGCTGCAACACTCTCTCCAATATTAGTTGGGGAGATGAGTTGAAATTCAGCACATTCTAGGAGGGGATAACTTAAGTATTTGATTTATTGGAATGGTTAAATAGTCAAGAGGTAGCAGATGATGCATATGAGTCTTTTGCCATTTTATTGTAAATCCAAGATAGATAGCTATCTTGTTGCACAATAGAAATTTGGCAGCTGCAGAGATTCTGCATGAGAAGCAGGACTTAGTAGAGAGAGATAAGATAGGGCTCAAAGACTGAAAGAGTCTGCAAAGACAAATGAGTCCATTGGCTTTTACCCTTTGAAGTAGAAGAGAATAAATTGCCCCAAAGAGAGACAGAAACTGTAAGTTTTAGCCTAAGGACAGAATTCAGCTACTCTTTTATTTTAACACACCCACCCACCCTACTTTGGGTCAGGCTTTTGGAGGTTTACAGCAGCACAGAAAAAGCAAGACTACAAGCTACAGAGACTGACGGGGACAGGAAGTATCAATTATTCCTGTTGCTCTGACCATGAAACAATAGACTCCTATAGCCATGGAGATGGAGTTATGGGGGAAAAAATATCTATTATACTAAGTAAGGAAGTGGGATGGTGATGATTCTGATCCTTGTAGACACGTAGAATGGATGGAGTAAAGAATGAAGAGGATGTTAGGATGGGAGTTGAAAATATAAGTTTCTCGGGCTAGAGATGTCAGTTGTGCCAACAACCAACAGTCATTTAGTTTCAAAGCCAAACGCAGGGCAAAAAGTCTATTCAATTATGGAAAGAGTGGAAGGAAGCACTAGAATCTATACTACTATAGTGATTGTAAGAATATAGTCGTACCTGCATTTGATAAAGAATTCTTATCTAACCATGCAGGGCCTGTGTGTCTGAGGGCTTTAAATGAAACATGAGCTTAGAGCAGGGGTGGGCAATTATGGCTCCTTCATGACTAGTGGACTTCAACTCCCAGAGCTATGCTGGCTCAGGAATTCTGGGAGTTGAAGTCCACGAGTCATGAAGGAACCATAACTGCCCATTCCTGGCTTAGAGCCAAGCTTAGTCAAATGCCTGGAAATTTTTGCCAAGGATTTGCCGATGAACCTGGCAGATTTCCCCTTTTCAGAGTGGCCTGCATTGAATTTCTCTTTGCTATTGGACAAGAACAAACTCTTACCCATAAGATGGAAGAAACACATTTATAAATCTTATAGCAGTAAAGCAATCCTTGAAATGTATAAGCTCAAATATGTTGAAGAACCTGTTATTTTTTACAAAAAATATTCGCAAATAAGTAGGTCAAAATTAATACATCAGAATGCTGAACACATAATAAATAAGAGGACAGAAAGTGAAAATAACTGCATATCAGCTGCATCCAGTATTTACTGTATCTAGAACATAGCTGCTTTAAATTGAATTCCCCCCCATAAAAAATTGGAGTGAGCAACTCTACTACTTGAGTTGGGGGAAATAAGTAAAAGAATTATGACAGATATGTAATGTAGATAAGCATTTTTCATTCCTCCTATAATGAAAAAACTTTCTAAACTAGAAAAGCATATACAGCATAAAGTTCAAGTCATATTTAGTTGGAAGTATGTGCTGTGAGTTTAACTTATTAAATTAAATTTAAATTTTTAACTTATTTAATTTTTTGTCATCAGTAATGATTGCACTTCTAAAATTTAACAAAAGGAAATTGGCTCTGCTTCTCTGAGACCTGGATTTCAATAAAAACAGTTTCAACTCTATTTAATATTAAAAACTTAACACTTACACACTTTGAAAAAAGGCGTGATGAATTTCAATATTCTGTGAGAGCACTGTATTGACACCTCAAAAATCTAAGACCTAAGTTCTATTGTAAGGCCTGAATAAGCACATATTCTGCTTTTTATTTCTGAATACACATTTAAAATTATCTTTCTCTTGGTGCTATTGGTTGAATATACATGAAAGTGCAGAGCTGTAAAACAAATAGTTAACCTTTAAATTGAAAAATACCTGACAGGCTATATATACTGTGGCAATAGCTTCACTCAGTGTATCAACAAC
The DNA here is from genome assembly GCA_017656035.1 of Myanophis thanlyinensis. Lineage (NCBI taxonomy): Eukaryota > Metazoa > Chordata > Lepidosauria > Squamata > Homalopsidae > Myanophis > Myanophis thanlyinensis. The sequence goes on along the minus strand of JAEANM010011530.1, from coordinate 961 downwards.
AAAAGACACCAAAAAAAAAAAAAAAAACCCTTTCATGAATCTTACTAGAGCTTCTTAACAAGACTTTAAGAGGCCAAAGATACTCCATTTCAAATGATCCACTTGTAGGGACCTTAATGAATACTCTGAAATCCTAAATGGTAACCAGACTGCAATTGTTTTAAAGAGACTGATTTATACTTATTTGAAATTCCACATGTGGTTGCTTTCTTTTTTTTGCTTTAGATGTACTTCTACAGCTGATATCATCAATTCTTAGACTATGCTCATTTGCTTAGTCTAGGTTGATTTATACTTAATTGCCAACAATAGAACACAGATTTATAGTAAAACTAAAGTGGGTCCTAAAGGACCAACATATTCCAATCCCTGCCCTATAAGGCTCAAGGAAGGAGAAGCATTTTGTGGTAGCACACAACTTTTGTAAAAAAAGAGTCCTTCACTATGAGAATTCAAACATTTGCATAACATAGCATAATGTTCAATAACAAGAATGAAAAGCATGCATGGTATTTATATATTAATATGGTCTTTTAAAATTTTTTAACCTAAATGTCCGCCTGGCAATTACTGGACAGAAACCAGTAATTTCTATGCATCATAAAATAATTAATTAATTAATTTAATTTGTAGACCAAGCATATATTTTTAAATGGGGCTACTAGATCTAGGGTGCTTTTTTGCTGCCATCTACTTAACACCTGGATTTTTACAGCTGAGATATGGTTTACTTTCTACATTTTGTCCTGAAATTCCATTGACAGTTTTAAGATTCTTCTGATGTCTAACTTAGTCTCTGTTTTTAACTTATTAAATGATCATTTTTATATGGTATTTATATATTAATATGGTTTTTAAATGTTTTCCAACCTAAATTATTATTATTATTATTATTTATTAAATTTATATACCGCCCCCTCTCCCTGGGGACTCGGGGCGGTGCACAGCAGGTAAAATACAA